>OX377203.1:82532215-82731985 GCA_947396885.1 Heligmosomoides polygyrus polygyrus | reverse complement strand
GACGGCAATTTAGGACGTAGATGTCGCTCGTTCAGGTAGAAAACTGTCGCGTCCGTGACTTCCTAAAAAAAAAAAAACTGAAAGATGGAAACTTCTCATTGACTCCAAATCTGAGTGCAGAAAATCTTTATTTTTAACAAGTAATACAATCTTTATTTGAATTATTTTTATATTAATTTTTACAACTTTGCGGGACGAATGAAAGACTCCACGCCTTCACAGGCATTCTTGGAAAAACAAAACAAAAAAATTAAGAATTAAAAACGTCACCTAAAAACCTGAAGAATAAGAGGGAATCCTCTGCCAAAACCGAAGAGCACGACCCCCCCCCCCTCCAGACGTGGCCACAGTACGACCCCCCCCCCCTTCAATTCCCGAACCTCAAGCTTGACCCTGGTCGGTAGCAAAGCACGACTATTCCGATTTGGTAGAAGAAAGGCAGCCCTGCGGACTGCGCTAGCTACCGCCCGATTCGTCTACTTTCGCATACCATGAAAAATCTTTGAGCGAATTGTCGATGGACCTGTCCGGGATGTTGTCCAGCTTTCCACGAATCAGTGTGGTTTCGTCTCTGGCTGTGGCACTGTTGATGCCACTCACGCCGTTCGTCTTCTGCTAGAGAAGCACCGCGAGAAACAGAAACCGGTGCATTTTGCCTTCCTGGACTTCGAGAAGGCCTTCGACCGCGTTCCGCGAGATGTTATATGGTACGCGTTACGGCAACATGACGTCCCTGAAGAGCTTATTGTGTGGGTGGGCATTCTGTACTCTTGCCCAAGGAGTCGAGTGCGAGCGCCAGAGGGCACCTCGACGGAATTTCCCATCTCTGTAGGGGTGCATCAGGGACCTGCGCTATCCCCACTGCTCTTCGTGGTCGTGATGGATGATCTCACGAAGTCTCCAAATGGCCACACCTTGTACGTTGCTGTATGCTGACGACGTCATGCTTGCATGTGAAGATAAAACCGAACTCGAGCGACAGGCACAGGCGTGGTGCGATCGCTTGGCATTGTTCGGACTCAAGCTAAACATCAAAAAGACGGAGTACTTGACGAGGGATGTGAATGAGCACGGATCTATTAAGATCAATGGTACTGAGCTCTCACGAGTTACATCTTTCAAGTATCTCGGATCAACGATCACGTCCGATGGCAGCCTAAAGCTGGAAGTGAATGCGCGTGTGAGTGCATCTTGGTCCAAATGGCGCTCACTGACTGGGGTGCTTTGCGATAGGACAATACCTGAGCGCCTCAAGTCGAAGGTTTATAGAACAGTCGTCGCCCAGTAGCGACGTACAGTACTGAGTGTTGGCCTGTGACGAAGGAAATTGAAAGCCGCTTCAGTGTAATGGAGATGAAAATGCTACGGTGGACGGCTGGTGTTACGCGTTTGGACCGCGTTCGCAACGAAGCCATACGACAGAGGTTCGGTGTCGCCCCGATAGCCGAGACGCTGCGCGAAGCTCGTCTTCGATGGTAAGGCCACTCCTTCGCGCTAACGACGACACCGTCCGTAAAATTGGCCTGAACCTTGAGGTCCCTGGAAAGCTGCCCAGGGGACGCCCGAAGCAGCGTTGGCTAGATACGTTGCACTTGAACTTAAAGATGGCTGGGGTGCACCCTGATCAAGCATTTGATCGGGAGAACTGGCCTCACCACACCAGAAGAGCGGACCCCGCCACCAAGCAGGACAGACGCTAATGAAAATAATGATATGGCTACGGATGGCTTCTTGAAGTCGAAGTCGAGCACGACACACAAACTCCGCTACCAGAAGAGCTGGACATATACCTGACCGATGTCTACCGCAGAATCCGATGAGTATTACTGCCGCTTTCCTACTTTCGTATGAAGCTGAATATCGTGCGAGGATCGCCGGACTTCTGGGAACCATTGCTCGTCTTGATCGCCTATGCGCTGTTGTCCATCTATGGCCATTTAGTTTTGTGTCATGGGACCTTACCATGTGGTTATGTGACGGATTCATGGTGTATAGCACGAGCGCTTGAAGGAGATGGGTATTCCCAGGTTCTCGGAATTGTTGGCTACTGCAGTGTTCCCCCGTTGGTGATCGCTCACATATAGTGCCAGATTCGAGGCACTGTCGCTGACTCTGCGTGTGTTTGGAGTCCTGTGGAGCGTGTACAGTGCTAGTACGCTGCTGTGCGTCAGTGAGCTGCAATCGAAGAAGCCACTGCTTCTCTATCCTGATCTCTTGTTTTACATGTACTTTTTCTCGTTATATTCTCGTGTTTAGTGAACTTTGATGATCGCAAAGGTCGCCGGAAAGACTCCTTTGTTAATGAGCGAGTTCAGTTCTGTCGTTTTGACCACAAAGTCTACTTCAACATGTGCTGCTCACTGTTCAGAAGGTGTTCTATGCCTTGTTATACCCAAGTTACTCGAGGATTTCTGTACATACTGCTTTCACTTGGAGCTATTTCTGTTCACTGAGGCTAGAAGGTTCTCTTCATCATCTTTATTTGGTGCAATTTGTTGGATTTCAATTTTCTCATTTATTCGTGTAGCTAGACAGTTAATAACGGGCGGTTATTGTGTTAGTGTTTTTACGTTTAATAAAGTATTTGTATAGTATTGATCATATATAATTAGAGGCGCTGGCTAGCTGGCAGACATATAATTGTTTTCTCATTGCCAGACAAATCCGCTATCATTTCCGCGAGCCGGATGGAGGAAAACTTGGTTGGCCTGGGCGTCAAACCGTACCAATAACCCTCGATTCGGGTGGCACGCAACGTTCGGCCCCACCTCCGATTGCGCTACCACATTGCCCATCTATAAAAATACAGGTGTCTCAAAAAATGTATACACTGTTTGAAAGGTGATAACTTTGCTGATCGGTACTGACGAAGTTAAAGTTCATGAAAGCTTAAGAAATTAGAAATTTTTTGTCATATGAGCGGTGTAGAATGCGCCATGCACTCGTGTGATATTTTACACTCGATTGATTGTGTTTCGCTTGAATACTTGTTATAATTTTTTACAAAGATGACAAAGCTATTTCGGTTGATTTGTGCTTCTTTAATGTTGAAAACTTAAAAACACACTATGGCTTCCGAAAAATGTAGGTTATCCTGATAAATGCAGGTACTATTTGAAAGGTTGTAACATTGCTACTAGTGAAGCTTTTAAACACGCTTGAGACTCATATGAAAGTACAGGATAATTAAATTCCTGCGGCGTGCCCCTCTTAGTCTCTGTCTTCTATACATTGTATACGATCGAAAATCTCCGGATAATTGGACGATTCGGATAATGGTGATTTTGCAGACGTGGGATTTTTGGATGATTCGGATAACGACATTTTCGCGGACCTCGGATTTTGGATGATTCGGATAACGGCAGTTTCGCGGACACCGGATTTTTTATGATTCGGATCGGCTTATCCGAATTGGTATCCGAAAATGACTCATTCGGATCCAATGTATACTGTCTTCAAGCATATTAATTAGGACAAAAAATCCCGATTTTCCCTTGTTTTTAGCGTCTAATCAGTAGCTCTAGCTTCATTTGGAAAATGGTTATGCTGTCGATGTTAAGCACAACGGGAGCTTTTAACCGATGAAACATTGTAGAAAATTGAGAGGAGCGATATTTTGCCGCTTTCGTCTCTGCTGAGTTCTGAGATCGCTGCGACTTGACCCGAACCAGCGCTATATCGCCCTCCCGACACTGGCGCCTGGGTGTGAGCCCCAGTGGTACTGCGCCCTATCGAGGAGGTAAAAGGACGACGCCGAGCTACATTTTCTCGGGAATCTGTAGCACTACCTTTTTTGGTACCTCCTCGATAGGGCGCAGTTCTACTAGGGCTCACACCCAGGTGCGAGAGCGGGCGAGACCATAGAGGGTTGGTTCGAGTCAAGTCGCAGCGATCTCAGAACTCACCAGAGACGAAAGCGGCAAAATATCGCTCCTCTCAATTTTCTACAATGTTTTATTCGGTCGAAAGCTCTCGTTTTGCTTAACATCGACAGCACGACCGTTTTCCAAATGAAGCTAGAGCTACTGATTAAACGCTGAATACAAGGGAAAATCAGGATTTTTTGTCTTAATTAAGATGCTTGACGACAGAGACTAAGGCCTATGGTATACTCCCGCGTCGCTCCAGCGATGGGCGCGGGGCAACTGTCAACGGCGCGCCTTCGCTGCAGTGGCGGACGGCGCAGTGGGGCGCGGTTGTCAGTTGACGCGCCATCGCTCCCGCGATGCGTCGAAGAGGGGTGTTATACCTCCGCGTAGCGGGAGTGAAACATACTCACGTGCGACGGGCTGCGATGGTCGCGGAGGGGGAGCGCTTGTCATGCCCTTTTTTATGCACTTCCACTCACTTATTTCGACACTTCCTTGGTTCGTGACCCGACCACAGCAATTTCAACACACGTCTGGTGATGTTGGGTGGTCATGTGATGTCTTTGTTGTTCTTCTCGTAGAGATTTCGTCGTGGCTAGAGTCATTTTGGGTTTTTTCGACGGCTTGAACGGTTGCTTTTCGGATGAGATGTCTTTCTAGGCCGTTTTCCCCCTCTTTTGTGCCGATTCTCGCATTTTTTTCGCCTGTGAACCTCCTCGACGGCACAGAAATCCACATTTCTGTGCCGGACAAGTCACAGGGAGGTTCTGCTGACATGTCCGGCACAGAAATGTGCCAAAAAAAAACGGCTGCTTTTCGGATGAGATGTTTTTCTAGGCCGTTTTCCCCCTTTTTTGTGCCGACTCTCGCATTTTTTCGCCTGTGAACTCCTCGACGGCACAGAAATCCACATTTCTGTGCCGGACAAGTCACAGGGAGGTTCTGCTGACATGTCCGGCACAGAAATGTGCCAAATGAACTTTTGGTTTCCGTGCCTGTGGATTGCATGAGGAACAAAAAAAAATGCATGAGTCGACACAGGCATGGTGGAAACCCCCCTTGTAAAACACCACTTTTGAAAAATTGGGCCACTGCTGGGACGTTTCCGTGCTGGACACGTCACGAGAAGCCTCTCGTGTCGTGTCGAGCACAGAAACGTGGGTTTCCGTGCCTGTGGATGCATGAGGAACAAAAGAAATGCATGAGTCGACACAGGCATGACGGAACCCCCCCCCCCCTTGTAAAACACGATATCTACGACATACCATTGAAAGCAACAACCCTACGACGGCATACGGATCAGAAGGCGATAAAACGGAAAAAACGCGGAATCACGAACGAAAAGGCTGAGAAAACAAGGAATCCGGGAAAAAATGCACTGAATCAGCTGATTCGCTAAAATTCTGCAAAAGTATCCGTCTGCAGAACTGCGTGAACTATGTCAGCCTCAGCGACGGCGACGGCTCGCGACGCGCATCGCGAGCCATTGCGTCGCTGTGCACTCCCGCGTCGCGGCAGCGGACGGGAGTATACCATAGGCCTAAGAGGGAATAATTTTATGACTAGCGCCTTAAAGCCTCCGACGTAGAGAATACATGGAAGCAAGTTTACACAATTGTATCCACTAAGAATAAATGTACAGAAATAACTTGCTTGCTAACTTGGAAAGACAATGAGTCGAAGCTATACAACTTTATAAAGTTGTGAGGGTTCTCTGACAAAAGTGGGAGGACGCATGCTCTTTCATACATTACTTAGGTCAATGTCATATGAGAGAAGTCGTTTGTCGTGGATGTCAGATCCACGATGATTGGTCACTTTAGGTAGCTCCGCCTCCGTCTAGTATATAGGTCACACTCCTCGAGCAGAGGGGACCGGTCTGGCCGGTTTGGCCGGGCTCGCGCAGGCTCACGCTAGCCTCGGGCGGCTCGGAAAATATTCGTGGCCCATCTCTCGGCTCTCCGACAGTGCGGCAGAGGGGCCCGTCTACAGTCGGTTGTTGATGGACTCACGGTTCGAAGTATGGTAACGTTATGATTGATGGAAATGGGAAAATACGAGAAACTATATGCTGAAAGTAATGAGAAAAACACCTAATCTTCATACTCCTCACCATTTTTGTAGCCACTCCTTAACCACCCGTTTCGCTTGTTATGGTAGTCGATTAATGGTATTCAAGGATAGAATAATTGTGTGCTTAATTTCGTAGATTAATACATACTAGTAATAAAATATAGTTAATAAGGTAGATAAATATATAAGAACCACCAAAATTACATTGAAAACGTGATGCAGTCTCAAATCGCTGGCTGCCAAAATGAAGTCCGAAATGTGAAGAAAAAGTTTCTCGTATTTGCTGCAGAAGAAATCCAGTTTCAGCTATTTTTGTGGATCTTGCTATCCTCCTGACGGCCACAGCATGCAGAAGACGAATTTGATGATACATGAATTTGACGACGGTTCGCGACGGAGAGTTTTAAAAATTCCTGAGGAAACACCATCGTGGACTTCAGAGGGGTCGTAAAACAATTAACGACCGCTCCAAGGAAACCTGGCTACACCTAGGTCACTTTTTAACAAAATTGACTTTTTCACACTCCATTGGATTTGCGCTGAAGCGAGGAATCGTTTGGTGTAAGTTTAATTTAAAAGGATCGCTATGAACGAAGTGCGGGTGCGATGGTTTGCGACGAAAAAACAAATTTGCTGCTGTCGTAAAGCGTCGATTATACACGCATAAGGAGCGGTGTTGTACAACCAGTCACACGCGTATAAGACACAAACACAAAAAATATAAAAATATTCAGCTAGAACTATCTTCAGAATACTTTTAGGGCTAAAAATGCTTATGATGACACAGAGACACATTTTCAAAATCTTCAGATTCGCCTATAAGCAGAAGCAGGCTGAGATCTTTAAGGTTTCGATAGGTGAGAAAGTTATACCTAGACCTCTTGACACTTTGGGATACAACCTAATTCTTCCTCCTCTACTTCTCGTTAGTGGGCCATTAAAATCTGTATGGTTTCAGTGGCAATTCTCCTTGTGCGAATTTTAAGAAGCATGATTAGGGATGGCTTTTCCCTTTTGCTCCGTAGGGAGGCTAAACCATGTTTGTGGTACCCAGTCCCAGTGGTATCTGCGTAGCTGTCACACGACAATGCTTTGTTTACTGTCTAGTGTCTATTAGAGGGTAGCCATCTGAAAAATGACGGAATAACTGGAACAGAACACAAGGAGTCAACTCTAAAAGGTACTCGAAATAATATTAGGTTGTAAGGAAAGTTTCCGCCTCTCACTTTAGCGTTCCGGCAAATTTTTGGTGTTCTGGAACCTTATGCCAATAACGCACATACTATAGACTGACCCATGACCTACATTTATCACTATTGTCATCATATTCCATAGCGGATTAAATCGTTTTCGACTGGTAAGCAATTTCGACTGCTTCTGCTTCACGAGTTCAAAAAGCGAAGCAGTGCAAAAGTCGCGGTGGATAACAATCATCGTGAATTTTGTCATCGTGAATTTTGTCAATTTTTAGGTCGTTAAAGCGAAAAGTGAAAAAGTGAAAAAGTGGCCATAGGCGCAGTTGTTCTCTCCGCTTAGGTTTGTAATTTTTTGCGCAGTTTTCTATAGTCTTTGAAAGACAATGTTTTGTACTACGAGAATATGTGTTAGTGCTATTTGCTCATTTGTCGTCTATTGATTTTTAGGTCATCACATTGGGACGTCCGAAGGAGGAGGGTTATATTTGCCGACAGCTCCTGCTCTGTGGTTGGAGTTTTTGGGTTGGTGTTATATGTCAATCGAAGGGGAATGTCTTGCACTATAAGAATATATGTTGCGTTTATTGATTTCTATTAAATGTCAACAAAATGGCAAAAAGAGAAAAATCGTCATCACCAACAACTCCTTCTCCTTATTCAGTCTGTCTTGCTCAGTTTTATATGACGAGTGGTATAACACTTGAAAGCGCATCTCTTGTTCTACCAGAATATATGATTTGTTCTTCGGCCATTTAAATTTTTGCTAATTTTCAGGTCATCAAAATGGAGTGCCAGGTCGACAAGGATGAGCACTTTTGGCACCTTCTTCTCTTTGCTTTCAACCAGGGTTCTAGTGCGGCTAAGGCACTGGAACCCTGGTTGACAGTACAAACACTATTTTTCATCGCCAGTTACAACTCTGTGCAAAAATCGTTGAATATATCCGTGTGATGAATCAGGAACCAGCGAGTAACGATTGCTGCCGGCCTGCTTGTTCGTCATCATTCATCACATGGACATATTCAACGATTTTGCACAGAATTGTAACTGGCGATGAAAAATAGTGTTTGCACGGTCAACCAGGGTTCCAGTGTCTTAGCCGGACTAGGATTCTGGTTGAAAGCAAAGAGAAGAAGGTGCCGGAAGTGCTCATACTTCTCGACCTGGCACTCCATTTTGATGACCTGAAAATTAGCAAAAATTTAAACGACCGAAGAACAAATCATATATTCTGGTACAACAAGACATGCGCTTTCAAGTGTTATACCACTCGTCATATAAAACTGAGCAAGGCAGACTGAATAAGGAGTTGTTGGTGAAGTAGATTTTTCTCTTTTTGGCATTTTGTTGATATTCAATAGAAATCAATAAACGTGACACATTTTCTTATAGAGCAAGACATTCTCTTTCGAATGACATATAACACCAACCCAAAAACTCCAACCACAGAGCAGGAGCTGTCGGCAAATATAACCCTCCTCCTTCGGACGTCCCAATTTGATGGCCTAAAAATCAATAAAGGACAAGTGTGAAAATAGGACCAACATGTATTCTTGTAGTACAGAACATTGTCTTCCAAATTCTATAAAAAAACTGCGCAAAAAATTACAAACCTAAGCGGAGAGAACAAGTGCGCAGATGGCCACTTTTCACTTCAACGGCCTAAAAATTCACAAAATTCATGATGAAAAAAGAAATGCATTAGAGCGAATTATTCTCTTTCGAAAGCTATGCAGCGCTATGCAAGAGACCGCCGACGAAATTTGCAGTGAATCGCTGAAAAAAACGGCAAGGACTTATGGGACAACCTAATATGTATGGAACGAGAGGAATAAATGTGAAAAAATTGCACAAGTGGCGGTATACTTTCCTTACAACCCAATACAAAACTCAAAAATTAAAGAAGTAGAAACAAAAGTGGGCAATTAGATGGTGGCGGAACTTCAACGGGTTAGCATAGAATTGGAGCTGACATCATTCAGTTGTTGTTTCATGTTTCAGAAACTTATCTAGCTATTGCCTGAATGTGCGAAGACATAGTGGAGTCTGTCGTGTTTTGCTGCTCTTTCTGTAGAAATTGTGTAGCTGCCTTGTTCTTGAAAATGAACTTTCTTATGTTCTTCTCGGGAATGGGTACAGCTAGTTTTCTTTAAAAGTTCTTTGAGTACATCTTCGAGGGTTCCTTCAAAAAACCGTTCACTGCTGAAAGCACATGCTCAATGGGATTCAGGCCGAGGCCACTCCGTTTGTTCTCTGAGTCGTCGAGATGAAGGCCGTCGTCGTAAAAGACGTCGAGAAGCCGGGTTTTCGCAGAAAACACCGACAACGTCACGACGACTCGTCGCCATGCGCGCCAGCCAGCCGGCTGGCTGGCCGGCTGGCAACTGCGACCACCCGCATCGATCGACGTGCGGCGACGTCGAACCGCCGCGGCTCCACGTGTGCTCATCCGACTGCTCCCTTCTCCCATTTAGGACATCTTCTGGTTACATCGAGTCCTTAGTGGCTGCTAATGGTCGCCATAAATGTCTGTATTGATTTAACCTGCCCGTTTTTGTGGTCGGAACCAATTTTGTTAAATTTTTAATTTTTTATTTTAAATTTCTCAATTCCTTGAAAATGTTATAATTTGCTTCGTAATCTGGACATTGTTTAATTGTAAACATATAAACAAATACACTTCTTATGCTATATTAACTAAGATGTGTAAAAAACATTTTTAGATAAAAAATCTAACACTTGAAGTCATGTGTAATCTAATGTGATGTAATTTAGTTATGTAATGAATGCAGTGATATATTAGGTTCAAAACTAAGTCTCACACTTTTTTTTAACATTTTATTCTGAATTCTTCAAGCCACTTTTTTTTGCATAGCGTTATATAACATTCGAAAGAGAATAATTATCCCTATTAGAAGGAAGATATGTTTTTATTTTTCCGATTTAGATTTTTGAACATTTTTAGATCAATAAATTTAAAGGTAAAAAAAGAAAAATCACTTTTGCCGATAGCTCCTCTCTGCTTACTTTTGAGATTTTTATGCGTTTATGTTTATTACTTACTCTATCCTACACATATCTAATCCAATTAGAGTGTTGTGGCGTCGAATTTCAAACTGTTAAAGAACTGTGAGATTCTGAATAATTTTGCATATCGATTTGTTACTGATTCTATTGGAATATCCATGTGAATCAAAACACCGAAGAAAAAACCATTTTCCTTTTTGGAATCCATTTTTGGGTCTATCCTAGTCGGAGAGCACACAGCGATTTTCATCTCATTTGCTTGAGTTTCCACTAGGGCTTCGGCAGCTTCTTAATTATGCGAGGGCTTCTATTTATACCATTTTCAGGTCGAATTGGACACTTTTCAAATCAAATTGGACACTTTTCAAACCAAATTGGACATTTTTCAAATCAAATTGGACACTTTTCAAATCAAATTGGACATTTTTCAAATCAAATTGGACACTTTTCACGTCAAATTGGACACTTTTCACGTCAAATTGGACACTCTTCTAAGCTCGCCTAAGACTTTTTAAATCAAAGAGAACTCTCCGAATTGCAACAATCTTTATACTGGTTAAACTACAGACTAAATAAAATGGTTAGAAAAATTTTTGTTCAAGGAAAATTTAGATTAACTTTTTTTTGATTTTTTTTTACTTTAGCTGCCCGAATGAGTGTAATAATTTTATAAAATTTTTATTTTGGAGAAAAAATAACAATTTGTATTTTGTTTTAAAGCGCAGCAAAGCAGCAACCATAAAGTGTACTAAAAGACCGGATTGCGCCATGCACTCGAAAAGCTCGTCGCGATTTTATTTGATTAATAGTGTAAATGCTGTTTACATGGAATTACGAGGTATGCGCGCTCTTAACAATTGTACTTGTTGCATTGTCTACAGTTTTTTTTGTTCGAGGAAAATTTCAGAAAATAAATAATTTCAGAAAATATAATCAGCATAAACATAATATAAATCTACGAAAGCACTATTCTTCTTTTCCATTTCAAGTAGGTAAAAGAATGTAATACAAAGTGAATAAATACATCAAACACTAAAGGGTTGTCCCGCTGCTGCAGTGGCCAAGTTCATCAGTTATAGCAAAACTGGATGAGCGAAGAACGCGCATATCCCCACCTTGTTGTTTCATGTAAGCAGCATTTGCACTATCAATCAATCGTCTTGGACAAGTGCATGGCGTAATCTCATCTCTTGGTACTAAAAATTTCCGGATTTCTGTCCTTTAAAACATGCTATCGAGCATTATATTTCCACGAAGAACTAGAATTTTATAAAACTTCAAATAAAGCGTTCACTTATTGGGTAAGTGAATTAAAGGTTTCAAGGAAACATACTGAAATTTTCCTCGAACAAAAAAAAACTGTAGACAATGCAACAAGTACAATTGTTAAGAGCGCGCATACCTCGTAATTCCATGTAAACAGCATTTACACTCAATCAAATAAAAATCGCGACGAGCTTTTCGCGTGCATGGCGCAATCCGGTCTTTTAGTGCACTTTATGGTTGCTGCTTTGCTGCGCTTTAAAACAAAATACAAACTGTTATTTTTCTCCAAAATAAAAATTTTATAAAATTATTGCACTCATTCGGGCAGCTAAAGTAAAAAAAAAGTTCAAAAAAAGTTATTCTGAATTTTTCTTGAACAAAAATTTTTCTAACCATTTTATTGAGTCTGTAGTTTAACCAGTATAAAGATTGTTGCAATTCGGAAAGTTCTCTTTGATTTAAAAAGTCTTAGGCGAGCTTAGAAGAGTGTCCAATTTGACGTGAAAAGTG
This sequence comes from Heligmosomoides polygyrus polygyrus, assembly GCA_947396885.1. Classification (NCBI taxonomy): domain Eukaryota; kingdom Metazoa; phylum Nematoda; class Chromadorea; order Rhabditida; family Heligmosomidae; genus Heligmosomoides; species Heligmosomoides polygyrus. Next base: position 82,720,044 of record OX377203.1, on the reverse strand, counting down.
TCCAATTTGACGTGAAAAGTGTCCAATTTGATTTGAAAAATGTCCAATTTGATTTGAAAAGTGTCCAATTTGGTTTGAAAAGTGTCCAATTTGATTTGAAAAGTGTCCAATTTGGTTTGAAAAGTGTCCAATTCGACCTGAAAATGGTATAAATGGTATAAATACATCGGATATGGTTGCGAGGCATGGGATGGCGTGCGCAGTTGACATTTTAAGGTTGCCCCCTCCCGACTAGGATAGATCCTGATTTTTTCACAATATTATACACCATTCGAAAGGCTATGATTGCCGAGGAACAATGCAGTGTTTTATAGTTGCCAGACAAATCTGCCACCGATTCATGGATACCCGGAGGGATGGAGGGTTTCGTTGGCCTGGGCGTGAAATCCGAAACAGCAGCCTGGAATTTGGTACACACAACAGCCAGCAACCTCCTTGGTCTGCACAACAGTGCTCCCTACAGCTCGTTTGTTAAAAGTTAAATATTAATATGGTCAGCCCTCGCCGCTGCAGCCTCTCCTACAACTCCTATTGTTCGCATGATCAATAATTCATCTAGTGTCTCGCTTACGACTGTGGCTCTGCAAAGAAAATGTATCACCATTCAGTGGCTTTTCCGTTGTTGTCAGAGAGGGTGTCGGTATATGCAGAAAGTAATAACGACATCAACTTCCGAGGTCTATAAGGCTTCAATAGATCCCGCTTATACTTCCCCAGGTCATGTTTAGACATTTCCTAGAAACTATACGCTTGCAGAATTTTTTGCTGCAAAAGCATCTCAAGGTAGGAGCTTGCGGCACCTTACATAATCACATGTAACACCTATCGCGAAGTTGATCTTTGAGTTGCTCGTGCGACAGCGTCTTCATTTGTCTCTGTCGCGTGCCAAAGTGCTCCAATGGATCCTCCTCAGTCGAGTGACACGAAGAGCGCGAGATCGTTCGTTCAGGGCTTTGATGATGAAGCCCGACCAATTCGTTGGTAAGCGTCTTGGTGTTCTTTTGACACCCCGCGGAATCCAGTCGGTGATGGCCCTCGTCCACCTGGTGTCTACGAAGCGCATTACGTGGCCGGCTCACCTAATTTTCGACGACTTGGCCCATGCGACAGCGTCTCTGATCATCGAACGTTGACGAATCTCGGAACTCCGGAGGCCTTCTGTCACTGCGTGAGTCGTATCACTCCGAGCATCGTCCTCTCGACGCTATGCGGCTTTGATCGCGTGTTCATCCTGTTTTCGTATGGCCCAGGTCTCTGAAGCGTATGTTAGGACAGGAAGAACAGTGGGGCCGAATAGGCGTGGGGGGGGGGGGGTTCTGGTGTAGAATGGGGCATCAGAAACTTGTGCGTTCCTCATGAACATCGTCTTCGTAAGATTCAGCTGCAGTCCAACGTTCCCACATATACGATCGAGGTCGGCCAGCATTCGCTCCGCCTGGCTGATGCTCGGTGTTATGAGCACGATGTCGTCAGCGAAGCGAAGATGGTGCAGCTGCCGGCCGTCGACCTTTACTCCCATGTCTTCCTATTCTAGTTTGCGCATGACGTTTAACAGGGTGACGCTGAAGAGCTTCGGGTATATGGTATTTCCTTTATGAACCCCTTTCTTCAGGTATACGTCGTTGTAGAATGGTAGAGTATTGGTACTCACGTAACCAGGGCGTAGAAAATCGAGGGGCGGGTAAGGAGCCAAAGCACTATTTAAAGACGCTCCGTCAATGCTTTCCCTCGCACACATTTTCTCTTCTCAAAAAATCGACAGGCTCACAGTCATAACCAAGGCCTGAAGTTGCTGTTGATGTAGAGAACGCGTGGACGTGAGACTTTCTGCTGTTTGCAGTAGCATTACTCGTGTGTTCAAGAGCAGTCGGAGACACCGGCTATTGTCTGTACCCCGGATCGAAGTTCGTTCACAGTTTGGGTTCTACCTAGGAAAATCAGTCTTGCATCTCTCCGGCGTCGACGAATTTGTGCCACATTGGTTGTCCGATAAAGGATGAAGGAAGGCGTTGGTCAATCCCTTTTATGGGGTGCGATACGCAGTTTACCTCAAGAGGATGTCGTGAAAGTGATTTATTTTTCTTTGTTTTTCAAACGAAACATGTTTAATGTTATGGTTCTAATTGTTGTTGCCCTTTGCTTGTGATTGTTGTGTCATGGAGTTTATGTTGTTTAGGAATCGTAGAATTTCGAGTGAATTTGGGTTTATTTATGCACCTGATTCTATCTCATCCTGTGGCATTAAATGTTAAGCTGTTAAAGAACTGTGAGATTTCGATTATTTTTATATGTCGATTTGGAACTGGTTCTATTGAATGCGTACTTCGCCATACAAGCTTTGTCCGATAGGCACAAAATGCCGATTTGTTCAGTAGTTATTCAGTGATTGTATAGATCATATATGCGTTCAAATGATCTTTCGCAAATACATAATAATTGGCAGCGTTCTTCATGCGCTGTTTCTTGGTATTTTTAGGTGTTTTTATCACACATGTTTGATTGCGATTAACGCGTTTGAATAAATAATAAAACAAATAAATAAAACTTTAGGCTAGTTTACCTATTCTTCCTGTTTTTTCATTTTTATCATTCACAATATTTTCACTGCGCATGTGACAGTTTGGGCAGCTAACTGCGCAACCAGGAGGAGAAGGGCGTCTTCCGTCATTGAGAAGGGTCCTTGGAAACGAATAGAATATTACGCCGATCTTTGCAAAAAACGTCCAGGAGATTCAGGGCACGCTAAAGTATGTGAGTTCTTAGGCAGTAATAAAGAGACAACATTACCAGAAGTACTAGATGAGACTAACCTAAGACAACCCACTCACCAACAGGCCTTCTGGGAGAGAGGAAACATTGATTTTTCCATCGATTGACCAGCTAAAGTACAGGCCAAATACAAATTCTGACTGTGTCCATGACCTCTCCTAAAAAAGGATGCATAGCGCATCCCGCAAAGGATTGACTATCGCTTTCCTTTCATCCATGCTCGAGGTAAAAGGGTAGGTATTTCTTCTGATTAGAAGTAGAGTGCATTGCGCATCCCGAGCAAGGATTGAATCATGCCGTTCCTTATTCTTCATGCCCATGTAATTACAGTTGCATTTGTATAGCATTTATTTGTAGCATTAAATGTATTTGCCATCGGGCGCTACCCGAGTCTATCTCCACTTCCTGTCTTCGTGAAGTTATGTTCTCGTCGTGCTCATCGGTTCCTACATCACTGCTTCTAGAACATGTTCGACAGACTAACCGGCAACGGCAACGGGAATAAGATGAACATGCGGATTCATGTGCTGGAGCAGATTCTCTCGTCCATTGAAACGGACGGCAGCTCAGCACGGGTGAGTCCTTGTTTTTTGTGGTGAGGAAGAGCATATGGAACGTCTACTGGCACTTGTACACTCTTCTATAACTTAATTGGTCACAGATCGTTACGTCTTCCCGATCGCCGTATACAAGCCATAAATTTATTGTTTCTCTACGAAGTGCTTCAGAAAAGCACATTTGACTGCAAGAATGCGCTAGAGAGGCACGAAATACCGACTTGTGCATTATTTGGTTATCGCCAGTTATTGTATAGGCCAAACACGCACTCAAATTGCCATCAAGGTATACCTCGTTTTATACCTCATGCCGACTTTATCGTTCTTGTCCATTTAATGAGAGTTTACAGTTGTATTTGATGTATTAAAAGTAGCGACTATGCTGCTGTTTCTGTTTAGGGAATAAAGGGGTATTTATGGAGTAACCAGGTCAAGGACTCAACAAGTCTAGAAGTTGAGCGATTTTTCATGGTTTAGGATTCTTTGCTTAAAGTGCCTAACCTAATATTGGACCATTCCGGGGCACTGCAGAGGCATTTTTGTTGCTTTTTATATACTGCTGTCTTTGCCTAATGTAGTGGAGCAATTTAGTAATTTCGTAAAGTAATTTAATATATAGTTTTGGGCACATCTTTGGACGCTTTGTGCAAATAAATAAGTAAAAGAAATAAATGAGCACATAAGTACATAAGTAAAGAGATACGCTGGGAGAAATTGAATTTATTTTCGAAAATAGTCTACAGTCTATGTTTCAGGTCAACTCCTTACGTCAGGTTATCAGGCGGAATAAAGCCGACATGGCAGATGATGCTGGAAAATCACTGGATTTAATGCGACGAGTAAGTTTCAAACCAGTTCTTCGAACGAAGCAGCAGACATTGTGCGCTTTGCCCATTTCATGCCAAGGTCTAAATGTAAAACATCATCTTTACAGCACCGCGTATGTAGTGTCAATTAGGAGCAATATTTCCATTTCAGATCTTCCAGAACGAGATCACCAAGGAGCTGCAGCAAATAATGGACCGTCACATCCGCACAACCTTCTCGCCAGCCATCGAAAACCTGAAAAAGAACGGGCATGTGAGTGTTTCCGCAAGGTTTTCCGCCCACGTTTAGAGGGTTTATGATTAACTACAAAACTACCCGTCGTTGAAATCCTGAAGAATGCACCATGAGTTCCATCTCGACATTAGATCATGGATAGAGTAAGCGATTCACGGTAACGCTTTACGGTAACGCTTTATCATGAGTCTGATATAGTAACTGTAAGGGAAGACAGCGTACTAAACAAAGATAAATTTTTCAGTTTTTTGATTTTTTTTTCGAATCTTCCCATTCAACTGAACAAAACTGCTTACTAATTCGACGAATGGGATCTAGAAACATTATATTGTATTTCTATTACTGTCATAAATTTTGTTTCATTCAATTAGAGCGCACATGTGAATGCAATAAATAAATATGTAGTACATTTGTCCTTTGTTCTTATTGTCATAAGTCTCTTCTGGAATAAATGGAATAAAAATTTCTCTTCCCCAAAAAAGGTAGCCTTTGAGAAGAAAATGAAGAAAAAATGAATATGAAGAAATAAATTCGTTGTTACGAGCAGAAAGAGAAACTACTTCAACCTCAGTTTTCAGTAGAGGTTTATAGGTTTTATAGGTGAATTTTAGGTACAGATATACGAAGCGGAATTTTAGTAAATGATGGATCCTGTCGAGTGAGGTGACTAGAACCTTGTCCATAAGCTGTCTTTCTTTTGATGTTCTCTTCAGAATCGGTTTTTATAGTGAGACGTGCTTATTTCAAAGGTTTCGATCTCAGGTAGTGGATCAAGACGTGATCAACGACCTCTACACCAGCATTCTTGATGCAGCCAAAACTCCATTCATGAGGGACCGAGCATCGACGATGAATCGCGATCGGCTGAATTCGGAAAGAAGCCTCAAGGTGAGATCAGCTAATGAGTTCAGCTAATGAAAGGATAAAGGACGGCGTTAATCAATTCACTTTGGTATGCGTCACGTATTCTACTTCTACGGAATATCACTGCATATTTAGCCTACAATGAGTTGCGGTGTCCAGCCGATGTACAAGCCAGTAATTTATCCTTCCTATACAAGCCTGAAACTAATTCATTGACCCCAGAGTGAGAGAACGTCTGGTTTGCCTAGGCGGCGGATCCGAACAAGGAACTTGGAAACGGGTAAACGCGACCGTCCTCACCTCCTCCGACATTGTTTCCAACGTATACCGTAGAAGTAGAGCACGCGGTCCGTAGAAATAGAACGAAGCCGCAGGCCTTCATTCTTTATTCTTTTATGCAAGCCATCGTTTCAAGAAAGCGTAGGGAAAAGTGGACAAACAGATGAATCTTCAGCAACCAGGACGACTTTTCTCAAGCTTTACTGCTTGCCTTTATAGGCACAAGAAAAGCGTATTGGACGTTGCTAGAGAATGTTCTGTTGCGATCAAAACTCTAACGCCAGACGGGACTCAAACCTGCACTTTCTGCTTTCCTGGTAGCGATGGGAGCCCTACACCATCGGCGCTGTTTGACGGCACGTAGCATCCTCGATATCCTCGAGGTCTCTCAGTATCCACCGGTGATATCGGGTTATGGGGTATTACGTGCGGTGAAACAGCGCCGGTGATGTGAGGCGTAGCGTCGCTGCGCGGACAGCAGAGGGTGCGGGTTCGACTCCCGTCTGCGCAAGAGTTAGATCGCAAAAGGACATCCTGCAACAATATATATCCTCTCTACCAGTCGATCCACGCTTGAACAATTGCGTTAAAACAGCGTTTTGAAAGGTTTACAATATGCCGTAAGTTTGGTTTCAAAGCTGTAACTGATCAGAAAAATTTTCAGAGAGGATACGATTCAGACGAATCCGATGTCAGTATTCTGAGTCAGTCAAGTGAGGTGAAGCGAAGGCGTGGAAGACCCAGAAAGGTGAGGCCAACTTATTTTGCTCTGCTGTCTGAACACATATGGAAGAAATTTCGGGACTCTTAAGTAGTAAAGACATCCTGCTTTGCGATTCTCGGTGATTCAACAGCAGGAAGCTGCCCCTTCAGACTTTTGTGATCGTCATCAAAAGCGCTGGTCCAAGTGGTTTCTAGTGAAACGTGACTTCATATTAAACGTTCAAATCTGAAAGAATACTCTGAGGTAGTTTTCCTCACGAAATTTACCATTTTTCGTCGAACTGAGCACTTTTCAAACCAAATTGGAGAGTTTTCAACGTAGATTGGGCGCTCTTCTAAGAAATCTTGACGCATTTGAAATCGAGCTGGTCATCTTCAGATGAAAGCGACCATATAACAGATTTCTCTAGAGACCCTTGTAGAAGGTTAAAATATTTTTTGCCCAAAGAAAATTGGTATGACCTTCTTTAAAATTTTAAAATTCACCTGCCCCAAAAAAGTCAGCACGATTCTGAAATCTCATAGAATTTTAACTTTACAAGGAAAAATAATGGACCAAGCTTACCACGAAATGTACTAAAGCAGCAATTTTCAGTGTAGTAAAATAATAGGTTGCGCTTTGCACGTCGCCTAGCACGTCGCGATTCTCATCAGGATTGACAGTGTGAATGCTGCTACGTGAAGTATCGGAGTGAAGATATATGGGTCTTCTACAATGATCCCTTTTCTGCCATTAACAACTGCGTAACTCGATATAAACACATTCGAAGGAAGATCGCAACGTCGTGGACGAGGCGGCGCAATCTCTTTCTTTAGATATAAAAATTGATTTTTCCTGCACTTCTAATGACCTTTGATCTATAATTTTTGGTCCGATTGATGTGATTCCTTGCTGCTTAGAGACGATTTTTATTGACGACAAAGAAAACAAAGAATAAAAGAAGAAAAAATAGAGTCTAAAAGCATAAAAAATTAAGAATGGAATTCTCGTAGCAGTTTCCAACTTCTCTCTTCTTGAAACCTCGGCATGGTGAGTTAGATTGTTGTCAGTATGCTGTGCCAAACGACGTTTTTAGGTGGATCTTTATTATTGCGGCCATCGTTTCGACTTTTCGTCGTCTTCAGAGGCGCATAGGATCCACCGTAGGGGCTGGAATTCGCCCACGCTAGAAGACCAGTAGAGGCACAGCATACTGACAACAAACTAAAAATGGAATTATTTATTATTATTATTTATTATTATTATTTTTTCTTAACAAATTCAAATTTTGTAGGATTTCAAGCAGTGCGTTCGACTTTTAGGGATGATCAATTAAAACTTATAAAAAATCGTGCTAAATTTTTATGGGATAAATTTTGGGATCTATCATAATCGGGTGGGAGCATGCACGGAGGGAAGGTGTGTCATGAGAGTGTGGACTCTGCGCTTTAGCATAGGCCCCAACCCCCCTCCCCCCTCCCGACTGCGATAGATACAAGAAATGTTTTCACTTCATAACCCAAAAGGTTCGTCTGGAGATAGGTCGCGAAACGAACCACTTTGGAGAAAGCAACAATTTGTAATTTTATGTTTTTCACTTTCACTTCGCTTCTTTATCGAAGAGTGTTGTTTAATCTGGAACACGCTTGTTTTTCATTTTGAAGATGTTCGGTCCGATTTTAAAAACGTCCACTCTGGTTAGAAGAATATCCAATTTGAAGTGACGATGATCAGAATGCTTCAAGGGCCGTGGAAATCGTTGGCCGAAATTCCTCGTATTTCTCGTAAATAATCCTCAACATTTTCAGGACGAGGAACCATCGACACTGGATCTCTCACCGCTGACGCTGCACGAGGTGCTGAAGTGGTCTCCAGAGCGACACCTTCTCACCACACGATACATTCCAGCAGCCAAAGTCGCTGCCTTGCTCTCCATACCTGTGACGGTGTTCTTCAGCAAGTATCCGAGGATGTTCCGAGTAGGTTACGAGGGCTTGGACGGGCTTAGAAAGAAGCAAGCAAGGATGAAAGTCTTCTAGTACTCATGCGACGAGGAGGACCGTGAACTGTTGATGGAGGAGAAGAAGTTGTCGCGAAATGCTGGCCGGTGCTATCTGATGATCATGGACGACATCACGGAACTGCTTGGACGATCGTGGGTCATTTTGTCTTTTACTCATGCCCACCTTGCTATGATTGAGGACAGGAATACAACTTATTTATTCAGAACATAATTAAGCAATTAAGTCACGTGTAGCGCAGTCGGAGATTGGTGCTGCCTGTCGCGTTCACACGATACCAGGTGTCTGGTTCGGATTTTCCGCCCAGGCCAACCAAGCCATGCATCCCTCTGGGGTCGGCGAACTGGTACCAGTCTAATTGGGAAGAATAAAACACTGGATTACCAATGGGCTGGCCACCGCAAGTCATTGTATGGCCAAATACGCATTCAAATCGCCTCCACGGATCCCGTACAAGTAGAATACATATGTACATCGCACATCCTAAAAGGGATTGAGTAACACCGTACTTTATTTGAGCCACCGGGGAAGTGTTATAATAAAAAGATTCGCATGAAGGTAGTGGCGAAACGAACCTTTAAAAGTTCTTGATTTTAATAATATTGGATTCAGGATTTTTAATTATTGTTGATTAATGTTGTATTTTAATGTTTATAATTTATCTTAATCAAATCGTAAAGAACGTTGGTTGTAATTTAACGCTAAATCGTTTAACTATTTTAGCGATTAGCACATTTTCCGTTAAAATCTGGCTTAACAACTTAACGGAGTGTTTCTGAAATTTAAGTGAGTTTTTAAAGAATCTTTTGGAATTGCTATCGAATCGATTGATTTTTCACATCAATCTGGACGGTTTTGACATTTCGGCTGTTCCCAGTCTAGTAAATGTATACAGAAATTTTGGAAAAAAATGACCTAGAGTAGGAAAGATTTCTGAAAATAATTGATGTTACGACGAAACGGGACGCTATTCAACGTGACAAGAAGTTGTAATATGATGAGGGGCTACTGTGGATCTCATGGACGAATTCAGGCAGAGATGGAGTTGGAATCGAAATTACCATTTTCACGTAGATCTGGACGGTTTTGAAATTACTCTGATCACCATCGAAATCGAAACTGGTCTCATTAATAGTTAACTAAACGCTGTCTAGGAAGGTAGAGACAAAGCTTCGATTAGAAAAAATGCTGTAGCTTTCTTTGAAAATGATGAACACAGTATTTGAATGATTAAATTACTAATTTTTGAACTTTTTATGAACTCAGATTGTTGAAACATATTTTCTAGAGTTAGAAAGTAGCATTTTTAGCGTATTACAAAAATATCATACACTCGACCATACGTCCAAAATACCATACACTTCCATACACTCGTCTGCGATTCTCACTTCATTGACAGTGTAAATGCTGCTTACTTAAAGCTGCGAAATAAGGACGTGTTTGTTTTCTATTTTTTTGATTTACCGTTGAACAGTAGTAACTCTAGGAGGATTTAAGCTACCGATAAGCAGTGTGCTAGATGAGTGCATTGCGAGGTCTTTCCTCAAAACACGGTGCGAACTTAGAACTTTGTACTGGTTTTTGCACTTTAATAAAATCTCATAAACTATTTTTGTGGCTTAAAGAACAAAAATCAAACAAACGTTCAAACGCTGAACGCTTGTTGGCTTATTAAATAGCACATAGTTGGATCCGAAATCTATTCGTTTTTATTTGGAAGGTGTTCAGTTGGATTTCAAATGTTGTCAGAAGTAGAAAAGTTCTGTCCAGTTTGTTGTGACAATGGAATGCAAAGTGGCTCCCCTGATTTTTTATTCGATTGATACAGTACAGCGCGGCTATTTGAACCTTATAAGGAAACTTAACTATGTAAATTTAACGGTAAATTTTCATTAAAAAATTTAAAGGCCAGAATCCCACCACCCATCTGTAATTTGAAGCTGGTATTGTCCACTGCCTTGGTGTTCATATAAGGGTAAGGATGAAGAAGGGCGTTACTCAATCCCTTTTAGGATGCGCCACGCATTTTACTCCTGCGGGACGTCGTTCAGGTAATTTGAATGCGTATTTGGTCATACAATGACTTGCGGTGGTCAGCCGATGGACAAGTCTGCGCTCTATACTTCCCATACAAGTCACCTATCAATTCACTGAATCCGGAGGGATAGATGGCTTGGTTGGCCTGGGCGTGAAATCCGAACCAGGTACCTAGTATCGGGTGCACGCGACAGTCAATGCCTCATCTGATTGCGCTCATCGCGCCTAGGTGTTGTGTGAGGTCCACCGGAAAATTCACAGAATCGTTCTCAAAGTTGATTTCTGCAGTACTTTTTTTACCTTTCCTTATTCTCTCGTCTGGAGTCACCCTAGAAACGAAGGAAATTCTGAGGCTTTCCTTTTGTTTTGCGATTTTATTCTGTTGGCACTTTTTGTATCTAAACTATGTGACCACTTGAGGAAACCTAGATATCTATTGAGAAATAATAGCGTACACTAGTGCTCTGAGAGCTTGGTTATATTGATGGTCTTGGATGCAAAGCCAAAAGTCAGTTCGTGTTGGGATTAAATCTTCATTTTTTCTTAGGAGCATAAGAAGTTTTTTCGACGGAAGATAGTGTCGCACTGATTGCGGCTGAAATACACAGAAAAAATAAAAATGGCTTTCAAATCTCATCCTGATCGCGTTGCGACATGTAGTACGCAGCGAGGAGAGGAAGTATTATGTTTGTTGAGGGAGTAGCGGTATTTGTACCCTCTTCTGATCTTCGTTATCCCTATCTTCGGTACCGTCATTGCTCTCCGTTTCCACAGGTTTAACCTGAAACCGGGCAACCCCCAACACAATATTGATTGCAACAATTTTTGAAGCTGTTTTAGTGGGACAAGGGCCCTCACTCTATAGACTGAAGAGGGCGGAAAATTTGTAAGTATGTTGTTATAGAAAGAAATCACGTTCAGCTAACTTGAAGAAGGACAGTGATTCATTGTTTTCTATAATGGAAACCCCGTCGTCTTATTTGTGTTTTATCTTCATTTCTAGTGGTAACTCCCTTCTAGTGGGATAGATCCGAATTTTTACTTCCTAATTTTTTGACGTTCACCCAAGAAACCTTGGGATGGCTCCAGCACCGAATGGTTATTTCAGGAATCAGCTAGAGAGAAGAAGCAGAACCAAACCCCTTCGAGGCATGTCTCCCTCCCGGGCAGTAGAATTTACCTATTCCTTTGGTATGCGTTTTCTGAGCCGCGTGCCATGTTTCACCGAGCACTTAATCGCGTCTATTATCGGTTGCGATTTCACGTAACAGCGCACCGCGCGTCCGGCGCCCTCGCTTCTGAAGTGTGCAGTGCCCGCAAGTGGAGGAAGCGAAACGGCAGGAACTTCCTTCGACACTATCGATTTGAGTGTCTGCCATTCAGAGGTGAAGAGGGTAGACTATCAGAATGTATCCGGCCGAATTCGCCAAGTGTACAGTTGAGAGATTCTTCTCAAGCACTTCAGTTTTTAGAAATAACAGACCGCGCAAACCCATGCGGGGTTTGAACGCGGCACCTAATTCCCAGACGAGCGCGATACCCGTTACACGCCTTGTCCTCTTCGCCTCGAATGCAACCATATTTGGGAAGCCGATTTCAAAATCCCAACTTTTATTCGGGTAACGCTTTTGTTTAATTGCTTTACTGGAACTCCGCAGATTTTGATCCGAACGTCTTCATGTCAAGAAAGCACCTGATCACACTCACGGATTCCTCACCCGCGAAGGGAGGTCAATAAACTTCCAAAGTGACCTATAGAGGGTTGAAGGAGATCTTTTTCGAGGCACCATAGTTGTTTTTCAAATTTCCTGCGATCACCTGGATAGGTGGGCACGTGGAGAGCAGTTGGAGGGGGGGGGGGGGGGGTGCCGCTGTCGCCTGCACCCGATACAAGGTTCTTGATTCGGATTTCCCGCCCAGGCCAACCGAACCTTCCATCCCGTCGGGGTTGGTGAATTGATACCATATTTGTATGTGAAGGGTAAAGCGCTGACTTTTTCATATGTAGACCACCGCAATTCATTGTATAGGCCAAATACGCATTCAGTTGGCCTCCACAGTGTTCCTTCGAAGTAGAGTGCGTGGCTTGTCCCAAAATGGTTTGAGTAACGCCGTTCTTTATCCTTTTATCTTCGACCTGGGTAGGTTAAACGTGGCGAAAAATCGTAGCACTTCACTGTGGGCTAATAAGGCAAAATTGACGGTGGCCTTGTAATTCTCAGAAATTGACTTGTAAAAGGTATGGAGCTCTAATTATAGTTAAATCTTCGAAATCTGACAGTTTGTTAGATTACCTGAAGGGAGCTGCAGGACACATTCAGGTGAATTATTCACAGCGTCGGAAGCAGCTACTGGATGACCGAGTGGATAGCGATGTAGACTTCCAAGGAAGTGGTCAAGGGATCGAGTTTGAGGATATGTTTTAGGATTGCTGCGTAGACTCTTTCCTTTTTTCTAACTTTAGAGTACATCGCTGACCTCGGAAAGGCACAGTCTTCAATGTTCTTCTTCAACGTTCCTTTGCAATCTCATTTACAAACAAGATCGACGTATGTTGTATCCGTCCTTCTTCAGAATGTGCAAATCAATCTTCAGATTTCTATAGAGAACACCTTTCTTTTAACTTACTAATTTTACCAACTACCAGTCACTGCCGCGGTTGCAGTGAACGATTCACCTGAATGTATCCTGCAGCTTCCTTCAGTTTTGTCATTCCGTGTTAAATCTGGTACCAACTAACCGACTCTGAGGGATGGACGACCCAAGCTGGAGGCGGGCTGTGGTCCCGCCTCCAGCTCCGGAACTTCTGCAGACCACCCACAGACACCAAATGATGAACCAATAGTATATTATTACTTATATCACCTATCGTCACTTTGATCACCGAGTTGCTTAAGCAGACGCTAGCAGCGTCTCCAATCGTCCTTGTTGCGTGCCAGAGTGCTTCAATGGATTCTCTTCGCTCGAGGGACACCAAGAGTCGTTCGTTAAAAGAGAGCGGTTTTCCAGAGTTGGTCAGCTATTAGTAGAAACCTCTTTTTAGTAAGGATTAAACCCCTGTCTTCTATAGTAGATTCTTCGAGGCCTAGAAAGGCGCTGTAGAAGTACTCCTTCCCTGTGAGAGTGTCCAAGAGAGGGCTAGATCGGTGTGTGTAATTCATGAACACCCATTAAAAGTTGATCAACCTTGGAAAAACGAATTCTTTTAACAGGCTATCAGGCAAATTAACTGGAGACCAGATGTTTCAGCGAGTTGTTCTTTCAGTGCAGCTAAGATTATGGCAGATCTTTGCTACGGTTTTAGTCTCGACGTGGTCGTCTTCTTCAGAGCCTGGAAAAGTCGAAGCCATTGAAGGAACTACCTTTCATTTCATTCGCGGGACCCATCTACTTAGGCGGATAGGAAGTGAGGATGACCTCGTAAGAGGTAAAAAAATGACGAGCCTTATAGTTAGGGGTGAAAAAAAGATTCCACAATCGCACTTGAAGGAAGGAAGCATATTAGTTTTGAGCTCTTGAGAAACCCCGCGTTAAAAAGTTAACTGGTGTACCCTCCCGTAGCTGGAGGAAAAAGTCTTCAAACACCCGCCAGAGACGCCATCCAGGATTGGACTTGGAATGCTCTGCGGGAAGTTTAAGTCGAAAGAAGTGTGTGTTGGTTATGTTTCTGGGCTGTAGCAGAGTAGGATTCCTTCATGCGTATGCCAGCGAGGACTTCCTTGTTCTGCAGAACTAGGTGGTGAATAACATCGTTAAGCATATGCGAAGAAGGAACTTTTCTGGGAAACTATCGCAAAACAAGACTTTTCGCGGTGCTACACCAATCTTGCTCTCCTCATTCTTGGACCAAAACCAGCTCTTCGCTCTAGAATGGGAGACCTCCGTGGTGCAGGTGGACAGCGGCGCAAGTGGGAAAGCATATGTATCGGCTCAAGTTCTAGTCGCGCCTAGGCGCATGATAGCTTCGAGTCGCAAGTTTTATTCGATCACCAAATACGATTTCTGTTACGTGTTTAATATGCGAGCGCGTGGAGCAGTTGGTGGAGGTGTCGGCTATTGTGTGCACCGAGACCATGTTCTTCGCTCAGCCTTCCCGTCCAAGCCTTTCATGCTTACTTTCCAGCCTTTCATGGGAAACTTGTAGAAAACTTGTCTGAGAAGGGCAAAACGCTGAGTTCTCCACCGGCTGGCCACCATAAGTCACTGCATGGCCAAATACGCATTCCTGCTTCATCGCGATATCCCGTAGAAGCAGAATGCATGGCGCATCTCAAGCAGGGAGTGATTAATTTTGCGATTGATTCGCTATCCCTAGTGTAGTGGGATAAAAAGCTACGTACTGCGTTCACCTTAGCGACGACAACCGCATTTTATTATTTAAGTTTCATACTGCTGAAAATGGTAAAATTGATAGGAATAGATCCCAACTTCTCTCTTCTTGAAACCTCAGCATTGTAATTTGTTACTGTTAGTATATTTGTGCCACATGAGGTTCTTAGGTGGACAACTTTATTTAGCAGGGCCTGACGTTTCGACGTTTCGTCGTCTTCAGAGGCCTAAACATGGTGTGAAGGCCTCTGAAGACGACGGAACGTCGAAACGTCAGGCCCTGCTGAATAAAGTTGTCCACCTAAGAACCTTGTGTGGCACAAAAATACTAACAGTGATAGGAATAGATTTGTGAAGAATAGCCTCAGAAATTTTTGTCTATTCATCACATACGTCAAAACGCGACCGCTAGAAACAGTAGGCTGAAAGCAATAACTCTTTTACGGCCGTGTGGTAGCGCAGTCGGGGGAGGCACTGCTTGTCGCACGTGCTCGATTCCGGGGTCCTTGATTCGGATCTACCACCCAGGCCAACCAAGGCATCCATCTCTCCGGAGTCTATGAATTGGTGCTAAACTTGTCTGGGAAGGAGGAAGCAGTGACTTGTATCCATCGGCTTGCCACTGCAGGCCATTGTGTACGCCAAATACGCATTCAAATTACCTCCGCGACATCACGTGGAAGTAAAATGCGTGGCACATCCAAAAAGGGATTGAGTAACGCCGCCTTATCCTTTATTATTGTAGAATTTAATTCAAAGTATTCAAAATCTATTTAACCTTCAATATTCAAGGCAGTTATTTCGTGCTACAAAGAATCAGCCACGTCTGCAGCAATCACGTAATACTTCTACCATAGAATTTGTTCGATTTCCTGCTTTTGGGGTTGGGTTCAAGGAGTCTGTAGGTTTATTAGACGTCTCCCTCCGATTAGGACGGTTTTCGGAAAACCCTATGTTTCATTAGTCCAGATCTTCGTCGCTCACTCTTTTATTCCAGGCCGGATTTGGAGTTTGCCGCGTTCTCGCTGAACGAGAGCATTCTGCTGAAGATGCGCCAGAGGACGTTGCCGGTGTTCGAACGGCTGAAAGCTCGCCTTCCACCGACCGCGTTCACATTCAACCAGTAAACCAACCCTTCCGCGATCTCAGCAAGTCTCGTCCTTCTCCCCGTGATATCTGTCGACGGTTCTTCCTCAATCACCTGAGCAGCTTTACCGTAACTTGTATAGTTGTCGTTCTCTCAAGGTCGCTGTCGTGTGAGTTTTTTGAGAGGGCCTCAGTTGTTGCTGTTTGCTACACCTATAGTGCAGGGTCGGAATTTTATTCGTATTTTATATAATTGGCTCGTGCTGATATATCCTAGAGTCTATGAATAAAGAGTATGTATTTGGTTGTATCCAAATAGGCTTTAACGTATGAAATTTCATTAGAAATCGGCAGTTGAAACAGCTTATTTCAAGGCAAAGCATGGAGGTGAAGAAGATGGTATATACTTACATAGTACCCGAGAGGGGGTAGCAGACAGCCCAAAGGGTAAAGAATAGGCGTTAATCAATTCATTCGTGGGTTGCGTCACGTATTCTACGTCAATGGGATAACTTGGAGCAATATGGATGTGGATTTAACATTAACATAACATTTATTACATGCGCAAGCACATGTGGAGATAACAACATAAAGACATGAGACAAAAACAAACACAAAAAAGCTGAATATCTAACCAGACCGGTAAGACGTATAAGAGATTAAGAAAAAAGGGGACTAACAACTGGTGTTTCCCTCGCAGGTACCGGTTCACATATCTTTCAAAAGCGGAGAAGGATTTAGATAGCTGCATTTGTTTGCACAATTTTTCGCATAATCTGAGCCAGCTCCAAATGCAAAAATTGACCTCCTAAGGCTCGTTCTAGGGTTACCAAAAAATAAGTTGGTGCTATGGCCACGAGTAGATGAGGAGAGGAATTTGAAAAAAGTCTCCAACTATCAAATCGACAACGCCATTAATAATTTTGTAAGCCGTCAAAAGATCGTTACGTCTCCTCCCCAGATGTAGACTATCCAAACTGAGCCTTTTTTCCTTACCGTTCCACGGGGTATATTGTTGTATGTAAAACCAAGAGCTCGAGTGAGCACTTTTCTTATAAAACTATGTTGCACCTTCTCCAGTCTCTCCACAATAGATTTTTTACGGAAAGAAAACGCAAGTTCCACATTCAAGAATAGGACGAAAAAAAGTTTTGTACGCTTTAATTAACAGCGAAGGATCGTTTGTACTAATAGCTTTGAATAGAAGAAGGAGACTTTGAACAGCTTTACTAGCAGTTTGTTTGCAATGATCGTCAAAACTCAACTTGGTGTCTAAGTGGAAGCCAAGGTCTCTATTTTTTCAAGCTTTTTTAAAACTGTCCTCTTGACCTGGTAAGGCGCTTTGCAGTTACGCTCCCCAAGATGGAAAACTTTAGTTTTTTCAAACGAAAGAGGTAGCTTCCACACAGTTGCCCATTCAGCGACAGCATCAGTAGCTTCCTAAACTTTCAAAGTGTCATGCTCGTGCACCACTCTGCTGAAGATTTTAACGTCATCAGCGAACATCTTACAAGAAACACTAATTTGTTCAATAAGCATAGGTAGATCGTTTACATAAATGTTAAACAGAGTTGGGGACAAAACTCCACCCTGAGGTACTTCACTGGGAGCCCATCTTACGGTGGATTTGCGTTATACAATGAATTGTGCTGGCCAGCCGATGAGCAATTCAGTGTTCTATCTTTTCTGCAGTAGTGAACATTAGCGAAGAATTTGAGCGTCTATTTACCTTACTTATATCCTGTGTAATGTATTAAATTTCCAGCTTTTATAATTGACCTACCAGTTTTTTTTTTGTTCGGGACCCATCCTACACGAAGGAGTCACTGTGGGCCGCCGGAGTCACTTCGTTCCCATGTGTTTCTTTTTAGCGTCAAATCGTCTACGACGTGTTTAGTGCCTCGTTCATGGCCCAATTATCGGTGGGAACTGGCTCATGTGAACTACAGAGAATACCTCGGTCCTCCGCTAGACAATTCAGCGCGATTTTTAGGCGACTTGTTCAGCCGGGTTCTCTACGATTCCCGTGGATGTGTATGTGTGTTGATGAAAGCCCTTGTGCTTCTGCTGCTGGAGGAGGGGGCTAATGCCTGCGTATCGCTGTCTCCATATATAATAGTCTTCCGGTGATTTGCCCCGGGCATATTCATACATTGCTGCGAACATTATCCGAGAAATGCCGACGACCCCAGGTGGGACATTTTGGATGTGTCTCTTCTCGTTCATTGTTTTCTCATCCAATTTTTTCACAGTTGCCTAACGGCCCGATTATATGTACTTTAAAGCGCGAGTTGGCAAATCTTTGGATGTTTTTTTTATAAAACTCACTGCTTGTGGTTTCATCAAGACCTAAACAGCAATGTTAACGAGAGTTTCCTCCTCCAAGAACTTTACTCTAGAGAAACTTTGTCTCATGCTATAGACGCTACTTCACACTATCGTTCAATAGGATTATTCTTCAATATTTTGCTTCTGCTCTAAATAAAAAGGAATAAGCGTCGGCGTTAATCAATTCCGTTCGGTATGCGCCACACTCTCTAACTCCACGGAATATTGTGAAGTGGACGTGTATTTGTACTTTGGCTTATACCTGCAGTGACTAGCCGATGGACAAGACAGTGTTACATCCTTCCCAGATAAGTCCAGTATCAGTGCACCGCCCCCGGAGGGATACCGGACTTGGTTGGCTACCACTGAACCACGGACTGCCTGCGAGCTGGTGCCTTCCCCGACTGCGCTACAGTAATAGCTATAGATGTCGCTGAAATCGTAGATCTACAGATGTCGTGGAAAGTGAACTAGAGAACTGGCAAAAAGCTTGAACTAACGCATCTTCAAATCTAAAGCTTGTGAATTGCATTTTATCGTTCAACACCGTTATATTTATTTATGCGTAAAATTTAGGCAAAACATATTTAAAATAATTTAATAAATTTGCACGCAAAAATGCATTAAAGATCTTGGGTTGCTTTCGAGCTGAGCTAACTGCAATTCCGGCAAGTAACGCTTTAGCAGAGCTATGGCATGGCCAATTTCACTCCTGAACATACACTAAAATTAAAACAATACAGAGAAGATTAGCTAGTCAACTACGCAAGCATGACGCGCAAAAATTTGAAAATTAAATAAAAATAAATAAATAAATGAAAATGGTTTTGTTCATGAAACCATCGTTAGTCGCCGAGAAAACGAAGCCATTCAAAGCTCACTATCAGCAAAATTGGAAAACCCAGTTACCTCCCTAATAGGTAATCTACATTTGACTATGGCAGATAAGGCGACCTAGATTTTTATTATAACAGAATAAAAGGGATAAGGACGGCGTTACTGAATCCTTTTGGGATGCGCTACGTATTCTACTTCCACGGTATATCGTGGAGGCAATTTGAGCGCGTATTTGGCCATACAATCATTTGCATTGCCCAGTCGATGAACAACTCAGCGCTTTATCCTTCCTAGAGGGGTCTGGTACCGATTCCCCGCTCCCAGAGAGTTGGAAAGCTTAGTTGGCCAAGGCGGGAAATCCGAACCAGGAACCTCGGGATCGGATGCACGGGACATCCGGCCCCCTTTTCGAATTTCACCACACGTATGTACCGTCACTATTCCTTCCTCGGTAATATAATAATGAGTATCTGCATCTGTCATTATAACCACGGGCTAGAAGTTTCTCAGCATGAAAGAAGAATTTGCTGAAAGGAGCTACATGCATAGGACTCACCTGATATTAGAAGGACTTTCTACTGCGAATAAATCCACTTTGCTAAAGGCGTGCACAGGATGTTCCAAAATAACGTAATGAAGGTTTGACGTTTTCCCACACGAACGTAACGGTCCGTAGTGTGATAGCAATACCGCGGTTCTTTTTTTCGGCGTGTCTTTTTGTTCTGGTTATAGTTGATCAAGCTCGATTTTGTCCCAGTTACGGTTTTTCTCGACATGTCAGACCAACGCGTTGCCATTTCACGGTATCAAGGAAGGTGGTAATGCGACCTTCTCCGCAGCAATTCGTCGATTCAGGGAGCTTCACCATGAAGGTAATCGTCCTGTCAGTACGCCACTGATCCGGAAAATCATAGAAAAGCGAATCCTTCCAAAAGCAAGGATTTCCATTAACATAATCGCCCAGTGTCTGTCCTATGCCAGTGCATCGAATGGCCAAAAAGGAAGTCGGACTAAAAGTCCCAGTCCCAAGCACGAACGACTCCATCGATGCTGCCAACACAAGGTGTGGGCCGCGGGTGAGAGCAAACACTGTCCACCTACGAGAAGCTCTTCACCGTGGAGGAGGCTCACAACCGCCAGAATATAGTATGTTCACAGAGGTTCCGACCACGTCGTCGACATCGTCAAAGTCCGAAGGCGGTCGTGGTCAAGTGCGGAATCTGCACCAGCGGGAAGACCTGTGGACGAAGGTGTACAAGTTATTCAAGATGTGTACCAAAGATCGTGGTACTTCCCTGGGCCCAGCAGCACTACGGCAATGCGCAGTGGAAGTTTCAAAAACACTCAGCCTCTGGACATAGGGCGAAGGGCACGCTGGAGTGGTGCAAGGCCGATTTCGCGGGCTTCATCACGTCTGCGGAAGTTTCACCAAACTTCCCGGATCTGAATCCATCGGACCTCAGAGTGTGGTCTATTTTGGAGGCCATGGTCTGCGCCATGCGCCACCGGAGCCTGGAGTCCTTGAAGGAATCTCTGCGCCGGGAGTGTCTCCAGATAGCCTGTGGCCCATCACAGAAAACTTCACCAAGCGTTTGGACCTTTATGTTCGCGCCAAGAGAGGCCACTACAAATCCGGTCGAATATAGTATCGCCTAGTGTTTATTTATTTATTTATTTATTTATTTGCACAATATAGTGGCCACAAAAAGAACACAACATGGACACGGTAAATTGCAGAAAAGACAATGTGAGAAAAAGAAATTAAAAGCCATCTGCGACACAAACTGAAATTAGTTAGCTGACTAAACTATATATTTCTACAAAGAAGTAAGGGCGAAACTGCGAATAAGAAGAAAAAAATGTTTATGTTGTATTGTAGTCACAATAAATATAAAAGCCTTCACAACGTTACTTCTGAAACATCCTGTAATCGCCTATGGCTCGAAAGCGGCCTTGTTTGCGCTGTCACTCCATAGGCAGAAGGATATCGGAGAGATTGAACATGCTCAAGCCACAGCGAAGCTTGAGATAACGTCATACTGAACGCTTCCATTCTCGAATCCCTCCAACGGCAATAAATTTCTTGTCTTGCTATTAATTCTTCGTGCTCACGACGTCTGTTCTCAGATTTGTACCCAGTGTCAAAAGTATTGGACCAGAGAACATAAAGATGGAGGATAAAGATCAGCTTTAGTCGAACCCTTCGCGGGATGCACCACATACTATACTTCCACAGAATGCGTTGAAGGAATTTGAGTGTATATATATTTCACCCTCACAATGATTTGCGGTGGCCAGCTGATGGACAAGTACTCAGTGTTTCGTCTTTCCCAGACGAATCTGGTGCTAGATTTACCTAAAAACTCTAGAGGGATGAAAGGTTTTCATTGGCCTGGGCAGGAAATACGAACCAGGAGCCATGAATCGGAGTTCATGCGATAGCCGGAGCCACTCCGACTGCGCTACCACACACCCGCAATGGAAGCATCACCTGTATCACCTGTATCACCTGTCGTCCCGTTGATCATCGAATTGCTCGAGCGGGTGCCAGCAGCGTCTCCATTCGTCCCTGTCGCGTGCCAGAGTGGTTCAATGGATCCTCCTCGCTCGAGAGACACGAAGAGCGTCATATCGGTCGTTCAGGGCTTTAACGAAGAAGTCCGACCAACGCGTTGGTGGGCGTCCTGGTGTTCTTTTGACATCCCGCGGAATCCAGTCGGTGATGGCTCTCGTCCAGCGGGTGTCTGCGAAGCGCATTACGTGGCCGGCCCACCTAATGGAAAATGGAAGCATATGAAACAGAAATAATGGCTATTTTAATACCGTAAAAGCGTCCACGCACTGGATCACTACGGCACATAGACGAATCGCTTTTTTCTTCTGGTATGGATTCCTTGGGAAACTTAAAACATAAAAAGGCAAAAAATATCCGCTAAGATTTTATTTTCTTATTATTATGTTAATGTATTGGCTAGTACAATTACTGTACTGTGCTAATTGATCGTAATTTTGACCTACAATTAGAACAGGGGTACCACCTAAATCATCAACATTTACTTTGTTGTGTTGGCAACATCTGCCACCCACTAATCTACAACCTTCCTGAAGACGAACTTTGTGCGCCGAATTCAAACCACCTCAAAATTTGAACGATGATTCAACGCGCTTTTTGAAATCCAGAATTTCAATCAGTCCTCGTCCATAATTTGTGCAGATGTCAGCACTGCTACATGGAATGATTTGCCGGCAGCGATTGATCGAAAAGCGTGGCGGTTTTTCATTAGAACTGCTGCGAACTGAAATTGTGCAGCTTCGCATGGACACGGTTCGGTCCGACTGTCAGCATTGAAAACAGAGGTCTGTGCTGGAATCGTGGCTCTATTATTTACGCGACGTGAGTTGAACCTTTACACAAAGATCATATTTTTAGACACTCTATGAATCGGCTGTGTATAACTTCACTGCGTGGAGTTAGGGAGAATTTTTAGTTAAAATTATTTTTTTTAAATGAGGGTTCTGCATAGACATTATGTGCGATTGTCATTCCGTACTGGACACTCTTCAAATCAAGTTTGTTCTATTTTACGTCAAATTTGACATTTTTAAAACCAAATTGGACACTCTTTAACGCTAACACAAGACTTTAGAAGTCAAGGCGAACTCTTCCAAATCGAAATAAGCTTTCTCTACATCAAACTACATAGAGACTCTCCAAAAAAAGATAAGAATAATTTTTTCTTTAAGGAAAATTTTAGTACAACTTTTCTTGAAGTTTTAAATCGCTTACCCATTAAGTGAACACTTTGTTTAAAATGTTATAAATTTTTTATCAATGGTGAAACATAATGTTTTGAAATTTGTTCTAAAGAGCAAGAAGGCGGCCAGTGTCAAAGAATAGTTTGCGCCTTTCATTCATCCAAGGCGTCGCGATTATTATTTGAACACATTTAAGTGGCATTTGCACTATCAGTCAAATAAAAGTTGCGGCGAACTTTTTGAGAGCAAGGAGCTACTTTATATTTTATACGATGTATGCTTGCTTTTTCGCTAAGATAAAATTTATGTCATTACTTTTCTCTAAAAATAAAAATTTTATAATGTTATTACACTTATTGGGGCCAGTAAACTAAAAATTTCAAAAAAATTTGTAGCACAATACAGTTTATAACAGCAGTTGTTGTCATGCAGGGATAGTGAGATAAAACGTGTCTTTGGCAATGGTTCACCCCACAAAGTCATTGCAGTTGTACAGCTCACTTTTAACCTGCTTTCACGGTAGTACATCGAAGCGCGATGCGCGGCGCTTCTAGTTTCTTATTCTTTTGAGTAGTTTAAACGATAAATGATAAGATACGGCATTAATCTACCCCTTTGTGGGATGTGTGCCACGCATTCTGTTGGTTATCCACATTCTTTTTTTTTGGATTTACTTTGCAGCTATACAACTGCTTGCAATTTCGCGGTATCTAGGTTGATCGGAAAGTCTTGATAGGATAGATAATAATAGATAGCCTCGGTCCTCTTTTCCCAGATATGGCGAGACCGGCTTCGAAGAAGTCGGCGACTACCCGTCTTAAGTTTTCAGACTTTGTGAAACTTTTCTTAGCTAATAAAGCTTTTTGGGAGCGGAGCAAGTGAATGACTGTGCCAGGAGAATATGACGGATGGGATAGGTCTCTCAGCGCAACTCCTCGACTTTTCTGGTGAAAAAAGTGCACCGAAGGTAGTCTCGGCCGCTTTTCCCTAACAGTTTCCTCGAGTTTCTGGAGATGAGTGGCGTCAACGACAGCGGTGACTGTATCCCCTTGCAGGGCAGCTTGTTGTACACGCTTCCTTCGATTCCAAGAAACAGCCTGGAAGAACCTTCTTGAGGTGCACCTTACACTTTGCTTCGTAGGCGGCTCTTCTCCCCGAAGTAGCCAAAGGGCATGGCGTGGATTAGGTTCGTAGAGAACCAACTCTCCTCTCCGATAACTAGGTCTTCTAGAAACTCATTGGGAGGCGGGCTGAGAAGGAGAAACTGGCAGATGGATATGCAGGTGAACCGTATGCTATCACTCAAGGCAAGCGGAACCCATCCAGTCAGCACGTTTTGAAGGCTTGGAGGTGACGATTGTCGATTAGGTACATCCGAGTCTTCTAGCGGGACTCTGGGTAGTAGCCTCAGGATCTCCTTGACAGCTTCGAGGACAGCGGACCCTTACACTGCTTGAGATGTCCTGACCCAGATCTGTTCTCGAAGCCCGTGACTCCTTTCAAGGACCGATCGAATCAGCGGTTGACAGTGTTGATGGTAGTGATTTTCTCCTCGATGCACTGTTAATGTTACGGACTGCCGCCGTCGCTCCAGTTCCGCGGCACCATGTCGCAGAAGGTGACTGCTCGAAGATGCTCTTGTGGAATTGACATTGCACCTAAACCCAAGGAAGCGCATACGCGCGTATATACCTTTTCTAGACAAGCTTCGAGAATGCTCTCTACAACATCCACATGGTAGATCAAGGACATCTATGGAGAGTCGGAAGTTCTGAACTTTTGAAGCAATCCCTACTAGGACTTCCCGATCAATCTAATAGTATTAGGTTGTCCCATAAGTCTTCGCCGTTTTATTCAACGATTCACTGCAGATTTCGCCGGCGGTCTCTTGCATAGCGCTGCATAGCTTTGGAAAGAGAATGCTTTGCTCTATCAGAACATATATTGCATTTCTTTTTTCATCATGAATTTTGTCAATTTTTAGGTCGAAGTGAAAAGTGAAAAAGTGAAAAAGTAGCCATTTGCGCACTTGTTCTTTCCGCTTAGGTTTGTAATTTTTGGGCAGTTTTTTATAGCATTTGGAAGACAATGTTCTGTACTACAAGAATATGTGTTAGTGCTATTTGATCGTTTGTCATTTATTGATTTTTAGGTCATCAAATTGGGACGTCCGAAGGAGGATGGTTATTTTTGCCGACAGCTCCTGCTCTGTGGTTGGATCTTTTGGGTTGGTGTTAAATGTAATTCGAAAGAGAATGTCTTGCTCTATAAGAACGTGTGTCGCGTTTATTGATTTCTATTGAATGTCAACAAAATGCCAAAAAGAGAAAAACCGTCTTCACCAACTCCTTCTCCTTCTTCAGTTGTTGATATTCGACAGAAATCAGCGTGGGGCAATAAACGCGATACAAATTCTTACTGAGCAGGACATCCGCTTCCAAACGACATATGACACAAAGCAAAAAAGTTCAACCACAGAACCGGAGTTTTGGTAAAAATTCGGACGGGAAAGTCGGAATTCCCAATTTGGTGACCTAAAAATCAATAAAGGGCAAGTGAGAAAATAGAACCAACACATATTGTTGTAATACGGAACATTGTCTTTTAGGTGCTGTAAAAAACTGCGGAAAAAATTATAAACCTAAGCGGAGAGAACAAGTGCGCAAATGGCTACTTTTTCACTTTTTCACTTTTCACTTCAACGAACTAAAAATTGACAAAATTCATGATGAAAAAAGAAATGCAATACATGATCGAATAGAGCAAATCATTCTCTTTCGAAGGCTATGCAGCGCTATGCAAGAGACCGCCGGCGAAATCTGCAGTGAATCGTTGAAAAAACGGCGGGGACTTATGGGACATCCTAATAGAAGCGGCCGACATATTTGTTAGACTGTACAGGAGTCTCTCCAATTCTTCCTTGGAAGTTGTCCCATGCAGTGAAGCGAGGCTGCGAATCCCGCGTTCACGAAGAATCACAAGGATCATGATCGAAAGGCAGTGTCAATGCTTAGGCCAAGTTGGCACTAAATTTGTTGAAACCCCTAAACGATGGGTATATGGCACACCCCATATACGGCAATCACTAGCGCTGGCCTTCCTTCTTGTTTATTTCCCCTTTATTCTTCACTCTTTTTTCGCTACACCGGAACCACTTTCGCAATGATAAATGGTAATGAGACCGGGTTTGTCCTCTTTACCTGTTCACGCTATGTAAACACTACGGTGTAAACTGCTCAAAAAGTAGAACTATGAACTTGCAATCGTGTTGAACGCAGGTAGCGAGTTGAACGCAGATAGAAAATTTACATTTATTAGCGTTGTTCATAGCAGTTGTAATCCTCGTGAAAAGTGCGCTTTATCTTCTGACCTGATCAGCATTCCATAAAAGAAAACTAGCAGGCTGAAGTATACAGAAGAACGTATCGAAGCTTTCTCAAATATTCCTCAAGTCGAAAATTGAAATGTATTTGAATTTCTCGTTCCTAGTGAGATAGATACATGCATTTCCTTCTAACGTTTTGGGGTAAGGTATAACCTAAAGCCTTCTTGTACCCAACCTTAAAACCCTAAAATGTCAAGAAAAAACCTCCAATATTCAAGGCACTTTTTCTGTGCTCCAAAGCATTAGCCATCTTTGTAGCGATTAAAAATTGGATCCGAAGCCAATTTGGATAACTCAGATCAGAATTTTTTTTCAAACCCTGGCTGAAAGGATTATGCGAACAATGGAATTTTTAAAAAGGCCGGATTTTAGAGAGATTGAAGTGTATGATTTTACCAGATCGGACTTTAGGAGGATTCGGATAACTGATTTTGATCAGAAACCTGATGTCCTATCCGACTCCGATATCCGATGTGAGATTCGAAGATAAATCATGTATTTGGGCAATCCAAAAAATCCTTCTTGTTAAAGCTACTTGCATCTGAATTAACCCAAGATTGTGGGATTTTCAAAAATGCTCTTCTTCACATAATCCTTTTAACCAGGTTTGATGAAGTGACGAATCTGATTTATTCGAATCGGCCTCAGAACCAACGTGGCTGGTACATTGGAGCACGGAATTACTGTCTTAAATACTGGAGGGCTTTAGAATAAAAATACTCTAAAAAAGGTCTTATCATAATGTACAGTTTAAGTTCAATAAAACCACATATGCTATGAATGAATTGCTCCATTGTTTATCTGATTTGCTCTCTTTTCAATAATTTTTTTCATGCGGCTGTTGCTGCATTTGCTTTCTAGCGTGTTGTCTCATCCAATAGGAATACATATTAATTTTTACATCACACATCCCCTATTTGAAAGTCCTTCAGTCCTTTGTCTAGCTCTACTGTAGTCATGTCAACGATTGTGTTCCTGTGAACAAAGCCTGGTTCTCTGCGTTCCGTAGAGCTTCAAGGTGCGTATATTTTTGACATAGGACACTTCCCATAAGTTACCGTCATGTAGGGTTTTAAGGTGTTAGCCACATTGTCCGTAGCACTTCTTTGATTGCATGAATAGCTTCTATCTATAATTTTTCTCAAAGTCATTGAGCAATGGTTTACATGATAGTCGGAAAAAGTTTTATCAATACCCATGATCATTGACATAATTAGAGCAGGTAGACTGGCACTGCTCAGGCTTTCGGCGGTTCTGCTCAGTACTGTTGGCAGGTTAGAAAGGCATTTTCTGGGAGGCTTTCACGCTGCTACTCATAATCGTCTATCGGCATGCTGTCACCACCTACCGAGAAGATAAAAAAGTCCTCACGAGGCAATTGTCTCGAGGGAAGAGAAAAATGACGTAAGCCCACCGTAGTCCTTGGGTCAATACAGTGGTCAATTACCAGATTTTCTTTGCGAAATTAGCTACTTTCTATATCACTGGATGGAAAATTCTTTATCCTAATTCAAGAAGGCAGGGGCGAGTAGAGCGCAGTCGGAAGAGGTACCGGCCCGATAGCAAGCTCCTGGTTTCGATCTTCCGCCCAAGCTAACCAAGCCTGTCATCCAGCCGTGGTTGGTGAATTGGTACCAGTCTTGTCTGGGAAGGATAAAGCACCGATTTGTTTATTGACTGGTCATCGTAAGTCATTTGGCGTTTGGCCAATCACGAATTCAAATCGCCTCCACAACATCCCGCAGAAGTAGAATGCGTGGCGCAACCCGCCAAAGGATTCATAACGCCGTCCTTTATCCGTCCTTTATCATTCAATTTAAGAAGGGTATATTAAAGAAAGGAATCCGATCTAATTAAAGAATTTTTTCAAAGTGGGCACTCGTGAAGTAAAATATTGCAAAGCGGCGCTTTCGAACGGCGTAAGAAAAGGGGTGGTATTGTAGCGTAGGTAGAGTAGGCGCCGGTCGTCATACGCGCTTTGAACCTCGGTTATTGGTTCGGGTACCGTCCAGGCCAGCCAAGCCTTTTTCCATCTGGGTTCGGTGAATTGGTACCAAGGTAGTTCATGGGTCTAATGTCAACCACAAGTCACTGTCTACGCCAGAAACGCAATCAAATTGCCTCCACGATATCCCGTGCGCGGATAATACGTGGCGTACCCCGAATAGGGCACACTATTCTAACGTTCTTCTTTACCCTAGGTATAATTGGGATTTATCCTAGTGGAGAGGGGCAACCGCAAATCATATCAGTTGCGTACGTCATCCCATAAAACAGCCGCATCCCTTAAATTTAAATAAAAACACTCGCATCAAGGGACAGCAGCTGAAGGTCTCCTAGAAACTTAAGAGAGGGATTGGAGACGGAAATTCAGTATGCCTCCTTCCGATTAGGACTGATCCCCATAATTGTCCTAATGCAATTAATGAATTGGTCGCACCTCGATGCATCCATGAAACTTGCTTCAGACCTTGTTTTCAAAAACAGTTCACGATCAAGGTACTCATCGCCACGATAAGCTCAGGCTTTTCTACAGAAAGGTTTTTTAACGCACCCTTGGAGATGTGTAACAGAAGATCAGTTGGTGCGGTTTTTCGGATGGGACGATTAAATGTAACACTATGAGGCCTATGTAAGGTAGCGGCGCAGGAAGAGAGTCGAAAAATGCAGAAAAAGATCTGAGCATGATTTGATCATTAGATCTGAACACCAATTCGTCTGGTGCATTGGGCAACACTGGTTCCTGGTTCCCGTTGGTTTCTCTCTCACGATTCACATACAACTTGAACTGCACTTATCAGTGAAGGACAAAAGACCAGAAAAATCCGAAATCCGGTACCAATTCACAGGCCTCAGGTGAGTATGAGGCTTTTCCGCATCAGAAGGGAGCCTGAACCAAGCAACTCGATTCGGAGTGCCGACAACCGGCGCTTTCTTGAAGTGCGCTAGCAGGCGACCCCAGGATTAGCCTTCAGAAGAACCCCAAGATTATGAGCAACTTAGAAAGGAGCAGTGCTACGGGCCTTCTTCACGTTTTCTTCCGTTTCTCCCTATCAATAAGTCATCCAGATACTTGGAGGTTTCCCAGCTGCGTACCCTGAAAAAAAACTTTATTTTTTATTTCATTTCTTTATCAATTGGGTGACACGTCTCCTGCCTACATATAACTGTCAGTACTGCCTCTGGAACTGTTTTTTATGACATATAACTTTATAGATAACTGCATAAATTAAATTATAAAAAGGAGACTGTAAAATTAAAAACAGGATATGAAGTTTCAGGTTTTTCAACACTTTCGTTTAAGAACATTCAATTTTGCTACATCGAAATTAATAATTTTACACATTCATCAAGTTATAACACCTTCTTCTTCGCTGTTGAACCACCGGAGAGGTGTTATGACACACAAGCTTCGTCTGGAAATTTGTGGTCGAACGAACCACTTTGATGAAGGCAAAAAATTGCATTTTTGTGTTTTTTGCTTCCACTTTGCTCTGCCATGACAATATTAATGACAAGGCAAAATAGTGCTCAATTTAAGGCGAGTCTGAAGTACGAAAATTTTCAAAATACCAATTTCATTGCATTGATGACTCCCACTATTAAAAGGGCAAAAGATGGAGGATAACCGTGACGTTGATAAGCGCCTTTCTTGGATGCGTCACGCATCCAACAAAGGGATGTCGTGGAGGTGATTCGAGTGCATTTGGAGTCTATGCAATGAGTTTCGGTGGCCGATAGATAACAACGCTGTTTTTCTCCTTCCAGTCAAGTTCGATACCAGTTCACCGAATCTAGAGAGATGACAGGCATAGATAACATAGGCGGGACCTGAACCTTGATCGCATGCGGCTGCTTGTGCATCCTCCGACCTTCCTGCATGCACTCATTTCGCCTATTCGACTGGTCGGTACTATAGCACCTTTCGCAAGATCTACTTCAGAAGGTTCTCGGAGCGAGCTGCATTTAGCTGTGGCCTCTCACGATGTCAAACTCCAGAAAACAACACTGGGGCGCATTTATTCTCGGAGGTCCGGAAGCGTGCGATGACTTGTCATTCATCATCTGGTGGAGGTACTCTCACCCTTCCACTTATGGTGCATGTCAGCGCTAGGATTGATCTAGGAGGTGGTTTTGTTCCCGGACTCAGGGAACGTGAAGAAACTCGCTAGATGGCAAGCTGGTTCTGCCAATTGCACGTGTACATTCATCTGTATCATCTGTAGACCAGATGATGATAAAATTGCTCGAGTGGGGGTCGCAAGCGTCTCCATTTGTACCAGTCGCGTGCCAGAGTGCTCCAATCGATCCTCCTTGCTCTAGTGACACGAAGAGCGTCATGTCTTTCGTTCAGGTTTCATGAGAAATCGGCCAAACGCCCAGGTGATCGTCCTGGGATTCTTTTGAGATCCTTCGGAATCCAGTGCAGGTGTCTTTGAAGCACATTCCAAGATGTCCCGTCTAGTTTTCAAAATGAATTGGATTTTCTAAAAGATTTTTTAGAGTCTTCCATTATCGAGCTGTTGAAAAACGGGCTTCTCTCAATAGCATCAGTCGTGTCACTCTGAGTATCAACCTTTCAATTTGATCTACAATCGGACTGATCTCTTGCTTTGTTCTTCAATAAATACAGACCGCTATCAGTCGATCTTTTAGAACATGTGTATAGAAAATGTATCTCTGAAATCTATGAAAGGGTGAGAATCAGTGCTTTCGCATGACAACCCATCTGCGTACATTTCACAGATCGTCATTTAAAAGCTGAAAGAACGGTAAATAAAAGGTCACCGGTATGCAGTATATTTATTTATTTTTTATTTTTATTCTTGGAAATCGATGCAAAGTATGAAAAGAACAACACATTGGAGAATAGAAAGCGGTAGACTTCTAAGACACGCCCTGAGGATACCGGTAAACAAGTCGTATGTACTCATACACTTAATTTGGTAATGTGCGGTTTTTGACAACTTTAAAAATTCCGTGACAGCTCTACAGATAAAGAATGCTGTTTTTATATTGCTTTATGACCTAGGGAACTGGATCGTCCACTGCCCATCTCTTGCTCAAGAAGAAAAAGAATGAATAAAATTTATCCACCGGAAGCCAAACAAGGCGTTTATCAACTTGAAAAGCATAGCTAGATCGTGGCTTCTTCTGCGTTATGTCAAAATGTTCATCTCGATTTTTTTGTAAGAATGGAGAGGGAATGGTGGTGTTGTCAGTCAGTCATATTCACGAATCTTATCCAAAGTTTCCTCTTGAAACTGTTTTGCACAGCCTGGCGATATCTCGCTTACACAACGGATTGAATGCAAAAGTGTCGTATGACTTCTAAGCGAGCAATACTGTTTGATTGAGTTTGTTCTTAATTGTTAAAGGGGGCTGCGAACTACTCGATCTGTTTTTTTTCCTGCAAATCGCAGTAATGAGAGCGTTGTGTCTAAAATAAGTCCCAAATCGCGCAAGCTAGCTGAACAGCAAAATTCTGATTTCTTAAGGTAATAATTGTTTTTTACAAGTATTAGCGTATTATTAACCTTGATGTCGAATTCGCCTCCGGTGATTTCGATTATAACTATTAACTTAATTATTATCATAACTGATTAGATTTGAAGAGATTGTGATTCCCTAGTAACATGGAAATCGACAGGGAGATGACGCGTTTTTAGCGTACGAGAAGTCGAGTTATAGTTTTTTGAATGCAAGTCTCGAAAATTGGCGAAGCTTTTCATTCAAACTAAAATTTAAAAAACATTTACATGCCGGCCAGCAGCCCTTTTGTAATGCCTCATTAAAATTGAAGAGACGATTTTCGTTGAAAACTCTAGAAACTCAGACCCAGCTCGAGCGTGAAAAATCATGGAAGACAATTTAAATGCGTGTCTGCCCTGCAGAGTGAGCTGCGGTGGCCAGCCGATGGGCAAGTCAGTTCCTTCTCCTTCCCAGACAAGTGTGGCATCAATCCACCGACTTCCGCAGGAATGGAAGGTTGGTTGCTCTGTTCGGGAAACCCGGGCTAAGAACCTTGAATCAATTCTCACCTTCAGCTGCGCCACAATGGGCACAAAAGAATTAGATCGGTATCAAACTATCAGAATCAGAAAAGATGGCGATGGATGTATAAGCCAACAACTGCGTCAGCACGTAACTGCGGCAGTAAGAGATGCCAAATTCAAAAAATCTTGTAAAGATTAACATGAGAGCTGTCTGAAGCGATATTCCGTACATGTCTTTTACACAATAGGCATCCTCCACTCCACCGAGCCAAGAAGAACTTGCAAGAAGGTTCCTCTCCTAGCACTATTCACATCATAAAGAGGTTCTCTTGAAACGCTCATTCTAACTTTGTGCCTTGCATAGCTATTATGTAGCTCTGTCCGAAGAGGTGCCGGCTGTCGCGTGCACCCGACACCGGGTTCCTTGTTTTGGATTTCCCGTTCAGGTCTACCGCGCTTTCCGTCCCTCCGCTATCGGTCAATTGGTGCCATACTTGTCTAAGAAGGGGAACGCGCTGACTTGTTCATCGGCTGGCCGCCACAATTCATTGTATGGACAAATACGCATTCAAATCGCTCCACGACATTCCGCAGAAGTAGATTCCGTGGCGCATCCCGAAAGTGATTGAGCAGTGTCCTTTACCATTCATCCTTCTTATCTTACAGAGCTTTAAAAGAGCTTAACATGTCGCTTTGTAAATACGGTCTAGAAGATCTCTCTGTTCCAACCTGTAGAAGATACTTAATATGCTAAATTTTGTGGAGCGTTATACCATGTCATCTGACTTGTTTCCTACGATGCACGGCTGATGGTTTCATTTACAAACGTTGCCGGAATTCTAGAGCTTTTCGTTTTGTTTTTGAATTTGACTAGCCTAAACTGTTCTACATATGTCGCCAACAATTAAATAAATAGTTGAATAAAAAACAAATAACTCAGGATAATACTAGGGCTTCACCCCTCGGAACTAATAAGAATATTGTGAATTAGGTTAGTCTTTTAGAACTGCGAACTACGCGATGAGATTCAGATTGTGGAGAGCAATACAAATATGCGAAGCAGCGATTCTACTAAGAAAAATGTTTGCTTATTCAGATGATCTGGAGGGCGATGTTCATTCGAATGGCATGGCAAAAGACACCATCGTCGAAGCAGTATCCCCGTTAATAAAAGGAGATGAGCGAGAAACGTGGTCATCAAAGGTACGCATTCCGACACTTGTGAACACAGAGAATCTACCAGCGAATATACGCGTTCTAATAGCTCTGCCTAACAAATAGTGTACGGATATGCTCCTGAAAACACATTTCGCAGGTGGACTTCTTACTATCAGTCATTGGATTCGCCGTCGACTTAGCCAACATATGGCGATTTCCGTACCTTTGCTTCAAAAATGGAGGAGGTAAGGAACCATTCTGATATCTATACGACAACATACTTGGCTGTTATGCACATACAAGCGTACTACTTGGTTGGACCAAAGTTTCCGCGTTCCAGTACTTTGAATGTTCACGCTTTTGTTTATCTTCGAGATTCCATGAATCAAAAGAAGTCTTTAACATGGTGACGTAGGAAGCATCGTGTAGTTTTAAACATATATGAAATATATAAAGCGGCGTACAAAAATTAAAGAGTTTATCTCACTTTTCGTGATAGTCACATCTCGATGTTCGAGTCGTAAAGCTTGGACGTCTGAATCTCCTGAATCTTTTGAGAGTCTTTTCTTTTCATACGCTCGAAAATTTTTTTTAGGTAATTTAAAATTTGTAGTAAAATTTGCAATTTTGTTGCTTGTTAAAACAGTATTTGATTCTTTACTTTAATTCCCAAAATCGAATCTTTATAAAATTTTAGGCACTGTGTTTATTGTAGTGAGATTTTCAAAAAAGAGAAGAATTGCTCTAATCAAATACCTTCACTTTTTTGAGAACTGTTCAGTTTGATCTCAAAACTTCCCAGTATTCGTCCATAGGTGTGTGTCCAGTTTGACGTGGAATGGTTTAGGTAATTGGCTATTGGTAGAAAAACATTCAAAAAGGATGAGGCAATAATTTCAAAAACTTCTGCTTCCAGTTTTCTGATTTGACAGTTTTTTGGCCTTTTTGGCTTATCTGTTTCCTATTTTCTACGAAAATTTTACAAATTTTTGCCTACCCCTGTTACCAATATGTATTCTACTTGATCGGCGACGATCTTCTTTTGATTCGTCAACATCTTTCTCGGGGTCGCTATATCTGTGGCCACAATGATTTTCTACAGTAACCCTTTACAAACTGACTATTAGGTAACGAACTTTTATATAACAATGTTTGGTACTAGTCGTTTATGTGGCCTACACCGGGATGGAGAACATTTTGACCGCCATGTCGCATGGAACTATTGTGTCGAAGACACTACTTATATTTCTGAAGCTTCGATTCAGGCGTCTTTTTAATACCGTACACATTGATGGTGCTGTTAGCGGGTATTCCACTATTCTACATGGAGCTCTCACTCGGTCAGTACTATCGAAAAGGAGCGATCACGACATGGGGACGCATATGTCCGTTGTTCAAGGGTAGGTGCATCATCTTCTGCGGCTGTAGGACATTTTCCGGCATTATTTCCGTGAAACCTACAAAAATTGGTCCCAAAAATGTCGATCATACGGAGTTCATTCATTGCTTGAAGGTATTGGCTACTGTGTGATAATGATCGCCTTCTACACGGATTTCTTCTACAACGTCGTCATCGCATGGGGCTTCCACTATCTCTATGCCTCGTTCACAATGAATCTACCGTGGGCCAGCTGCAACAACTCCTACAACAGCGAGGCCTGCTACGAGCCGCAGTAAGTGTTTCTCATCGTCGGGACAAGTATAGGTCTCTGAATTCATAAAACCTTCCTCAAAAACTGTCACAACGATGTTTTGTTGCTATCGTTTCTATCAAGACCAACAGCTTAATTGGTTCCATGCTGATATCAGCGGCCAGCTCATCCCGGATACGGGTGAGTGCTGATGGGTCGGTGTGGATGTTGCGTTCGATCAAACGGCGCCGGTGGTGTAAAGGCGTAGAGCATTCCCGCCCGGTCAGAGGGAGGTGCGGGTTCAAGTCCCGCCCGGCGCTAGAAGTTTTGATCGCAACAAGACATCGTTGTGACAGCTTACTACCTCGATACCAGCCACTTGAGGCTTAAAGAAATTGATTTGAATTCTTCCCCAAAAAATGATGCGAAGATGTGGCCAGTCTCTCTGCGCGACCCTGTAGAACGCACCTCGCTTGATAAACATTTCAGATTAGGGCTATTAGACGTGATGTTAAAGTCATAGCATAAGAATAGGTTTCTAGTTGGACACATGCATATGCTAGCAGTTTTTCTTAGTTTTGTCTTGCCCGGTTTTTGTTTGCATGCTTGTTTGTAACGCGAAGAGTTGTTGTCTACTCCTTGAATAAATAAATAAAAACCTTTTAGCTGGAGTGACGACGGCTCGTCGAAGTGTCGAGAACCCGACTACGGAGAGTCTTCACGAATCTCTGCAGCCGAGGAGTATTTCTAGTAGGTTAACCAGTCTTTGCTTTCCATTCTCTGAGTTTTACATCGCTCCCAACGGTGGTTGTGGTTCACTCCAATAAGACGCTGCCAGCTTGCGCGCACAACGAGCATATTCCGAGTCCGGATCCCGCCCATTCTCAAGTCACTTATCCCTTGAGGTGATATGGTAAAACGCGACGCGGGCAAAAGTGAACGACACCTTTCCCGGCTCGTCAAAGCACGTCACCATCGGAGATTAAGAAATTCTCTGCATCGGCAGTATAATAACGATTCCCAAGAGCGTTATGAAACGATGGTATACAATAGGGTTTGCCCATCCGTCTTTCCCTTGTGTTCCCCATACGCATGATCTTGTGAAGGAAATCGCTGTGGAGAAGTCAAAGGCTGCATCGAAGAAGATGAAACCATGAGATGCAACGGGTCCCGACGACTTGAAAGTCGACCCATGAAGCTGGCGCTCCGCTAAGCGGTTGACGATGCTTTTCAATTAGGTTGCTGCGGAGCAGAAGTGCCTGGTAGTTTATTTATTTATTTGCACATAAACGCATTGCACAATTATAAAGTAGAAGAAACTTAAAGACACGGCATGTTGAGGAATACATGGTGAAAAAACAAAGAAGCGTCAGCAAATCAAAGCGCAACAGAGTGACGTACTATCATATCTGCAAGAGAGGGAAAATTTAATTAGGAAAACAAGGACTACAAATGTTTCGATATAAGCTAAAACTAAGGACTGAGGGGCTGATTAGTGGAGCTATTGATGGAGAAGAACAGTGGCCCGCCAAACACTGCAAGTCGCTATCGAAAACGGCTCCGGATACCAGCTTAGTAGGTCCGAGAACTCCATCACTCCATCAACATCCACATAACGTCTGCTTCGGAAAAGAAAGGAATCGAATGTTTGTAGTTCTAGAAAGGATACTAAACATAACTGCCAGAAAAAGTAAAGTAAAAGCAGCAGTGGTGAGCAGGAACAGAAAGGAATACGGAAAAATCATTGGTTATGAACAGAATAAATAGAGACAAACAGAAGCACGAATTAGGAAAGGAGAGCGTAAAGACACAATTACACTACAACAACGTGTTGATTTATATTAAACTAGAGGGGGGAGAACGAAACACTGGGATGGGCTCTTGGTAATGCCAGCGCGACGCAATGTTGAAATTAAATCTAATTTCTTCGACCTTTTTCAAAAAACGGAAACTTTTGTTGACTCTAATAGGCCTGGAGACAACATTTGGACCAGCAAGCATCTCGGCAAAAAAGTTAATTGAAAACCTTTTCGCGATTTTCAGCTTTATATTTTGGTATTGGAGGAGGAAACTATTGCGATGACCCAATGTAGGCAAAAACACTCAGTACTTTTAAGGTTTCAGTCGAGAATCTCCTTTAAGGACCTTCAAGCAAAAAAATAAATAAATCGCTGAATATACGTCTGTAGAGAAGACTATTAAGGTTAAAAAGTTTAAGTTTTCTTCTGATAATTCGCAATCGCACTCATGCTACAAGAACTGTGTATGCATCTGCAACACAAAATTTGGATGAAATACTTCTGCACGGGACTCCAAACCTGCGAACAGTACTCCAATATAGGGATTACGTATGTTTTATATACACTTATCAGTATGGAGCTGTCATTACATTTTATGCTTCCACAAATCAGATGCATAATAGAAAAAGCTTTCCGCACTACGTTATTGATGTGCTTCTCGAAGTTCAATTTATTATCTGTGGAAATGCCAAGATCGCGAACATCAGAGACGAAAAGCAATTCGCAATTGTTGATTTTATAGTCCATGGCAGGATCATTACCAATGTGAAAACTTTTGTTTTAGAGAGAGTGAAGGGAATTTGCCAAGCATCGGCCCACTCAAACATATTGAACCGAATAAGCGCTTGGTGGACAAGTGTTTTGTTATCATTGATGAAGGCTCTATTAATTTTTGTGTCGTCTGCGTACATTTCCACCTTAACATGTGGGCTTATAGCTAGCTTCGAGGGCAGGTCAGAAGTGTAGCAAGAAATATTTGGCGGCAAAACACGACGATCCCGATTTAGAAAAGAAGGGTAGTCCTGCTCAGTGCTCAAGTTGTCGTCCAGTTCGCGCGCTGTCGCACATTGTGGTGATCTTCGAGCAAATTTTGTGTGGACTATTCGCGATATCGTCCAGCTTTCCACCAAACACTTTGGCTTCACAGATGTGGTGCTGCTGCTCTTCTGGTAAAGCGGCATCGCACCGAGCTTTTCTCAACTTAGAGAAAGCGGCACTTATGAAGCAAAGGGCCCGTGGTGCCGCGGAGCTGCCGGGAAACATGTTAACGCGGCAACGGCAACGGAAACGCGGCAACCCACGGCACCCAAGGACGGGTGCTTCATAAGTACCGGCCCCGTGGTGCCTTGGGTTTGCCGCGTGAACATGTTTACCGGCAATCCCACGGCACCACGGGCCCTTTGCTTCACAAGTACCGAGAAAGCATTTGATCGTGTACTGCGTGTGGTCATATTGTATGCCCAAGGCCGGAAACAGAATCTTACGGCACCACGATCTCGTCCATATCGCTCTTAGAAGTGCCATGCTCTGTGGCATTGCTCCTCTGCGGGGTGTGGTCCACTTCAAACCGTTCCGCCTGCGGGGTAAGACTAGGAAATTCTTCTTTTTTCGAAATGATGAAATTTTAGGGAGCTTTCACTTGTCGCTGACGAAAGCGTGGACGTCGATTATGACATTACGCCTTATGAAGCGTCCCTGTAGAGATCGCCATAGTACGCGGTATTGTACTGTAATCCTCTTGCGTGGTCTCGTAGCGTTAAAAACCATCAGGTTCTTCGCGGCATAGCGGCATGCCGCAAGGGTTTATTTCTTGCCTTACGACAGTACTGAGTTCCCGATAAGCTTACTGAGTGGGGGGGGGGGCATACTTCACTCCTGCCCAAGGCGTAGAGTAAGCGCCAGCTAGCAGATCGACGGACTTTGAAGTGACTTCAACCAACACAATAGAACTGCCACGCGGAATATAGATAGATAGATACTGCGACCACACGCGTTGAAGATCACCTCAAACTTGGATAATTAAACCTAATCTTTAATATAGACAAAACAAATACGCACGCGAATAACGAGTATCGGAATAAAGCATCGATGACGAAGCAAGATGGTGATATCGAATAATAAACATGGATAAATGCTAACTACGCGAAACATACCAAGGCAAACAACATGGCTTCATAGGAACAAAACCGCAAATATGTGAGACCAAGCAACTGGCTAAGTGAACAGTAAAAACCCAACGATTGCTGATATGGCAACAAGAACCCACTTTTGGAAGAAAACTGACCTATATGAGGACATGCCAAGGCGAAAACAAGGCAAACACAGTATATGGAAGCCGTGAATAACATGACAACAAAATACGTGGAGAATAATGAGAGACGATAGCAACACAACACCAGATTACAACACCGACACGATTGAACACAAGATACACGAGAAAAGGCACATATGGAAGGACCTTATTTGGAACAATATGCACAGCATCGAACCCCACAAGGCACGCGCAAGGAGTACGAGGAAGAAAACTCCTCCTGAAGAGAAAAAGCAGGACCTCAAACGCTCGCAGCATGGAGATCCCCCCTTAAACCAGCCTCCACGGACGCGCACTGCCGCACGACTGTCTGCAAGCCCATGAACGAGGGCTGGAAGTTGATTAAGAAGAAGACCCTGAAACTCAGGAGGCTCAGAGAAATAGCCTGGGAATCCTTCAATGGAGACGACTTGTTGTCAGGCTTTCCTTTCTCCGTCGATGTTAAAAAAGGCTCTGCGCTTTCACCGTTCCTTTTTATTGGAGTAATGGATGTCATTTCGCGAGACCTTCAGGATTCTATGCTTGCCGTTGAAGTCACAGCTGAATTTGAGTGACAAGTGCAAGCATGGTGATACTCGTGTTCGGACTCCAGTAATTCGTCAAAAAATCAAAGAACTTGGTGACAGACGTAGATGCAGTGGCATTTGCTCATAAAAACGGCAACTTTAAACTTCTTCGACCTGGCGCTCAATGCAGGTATTCACGGCAGGAAGACACCAGAACGCCTTATAAAGATCTACACACCCGTTTTCCGAAAAGTAGCGCAGCACATGCAAACAAGGAGGTTGGGACATGTCTCAGCGCAAGGCGGGATCCATATTTCAAGTGCCGGACGGCACGACGTTATGAAACCTATCCATATCGATCAGGCGCCGCAGATGGTCGATTTAGTTAAGGTCCCCACACACTTCTGTGGCCACGCCGCTATGGTTAAGGATAGGGCAGGGACACCGCCGGCGGCGAGCTCTGGGTCCTTGCCCTATCCATTAGCTGGCCGTTAGCTGGCCATTAGGCCATTAGCTTTCTCTCTGCACACTTTTGCGGCGAGCGGCGGGCGGCGGATGGCCAAAACGATGAGTCATGCCGTTCAGCGGCGGCCGCGGGAGCTGCTGAGCGAAATAACTTAATGAGAGACTTTAGAGCAGACAGTCTCCGCCCGCGTTGCTGGAGCGGTGACGGCAATAACGATTCACATCATTATCGCCGCTGCCGCTCGATTGGTGTCGCCTCCGCCCCCTCCGCTCGCGGCGGAGCTCGCGACCGTGCCCTCACGTCGACGGCGAGCTCTGCGTCCCTGCCCTATGAGTAAGGATAGGGCCGCGGCGTTGCCGCAGAAGTGTGCCATAAGCACACTTCCCGATGCTGCGAAAGAATCGCGGTGATGAATTTTGCAGAGCGACGCGAACTGAACTGAGGGTGTGAACTTCTCATTGCTCATCGCATTACTCTATCCAAGAGAAACTAATCCGTCAATTTTAAAATGAAAATCAGAAACTGAAGGCTACTGCATTTGTCAGTAAAGAGCGCTCGTAGAACCGTGCCTTTCAGCAAGGGATTTCTCGGGCTGCATGCGCCCGGCGACACAACGTCGCATGTGATACGAGGCTTGGACAATTTGGGAGACGTCAACTGGCATATTGTCGTAAGTTTTTGCATTTTTGTTCTCGGGTTTTCGCGTTTTTGGCTCGGACAGCCGGTGCAAAGTGTGAAACCATGCGGTCCTCTTCTTCTCCTCCTGAGCGTTTAGTCCCGCGCAGTCGCAGGGTCGCTGTTCTTATGATCCGTCGCCACCTCATCCTATCAAGGGCGTCGCCTGGCGTGGCGCCGAGTTCGGCGAGACCTCTTTTGGTGTCGTCCTTCCACCTTTTTCTTGGGGCTCCTATCGGACGCCTTCCGGGTGCTTCGAAGTTTAGGGCCAACCTGATGGGGTGATCCTCTGGTCTTCTAAGGATGTGCCCGTACCACCTCAGGCGCTGCTCCCTCATCTTCAGCTGCATCGGGGTTGTCTTCATCACTGCCCTAACGTCCTCATTTCGCACTCTGTCCCGAAGGGTCCATCCACAGGCCCACCTGAGCATCCTCCTTTCTGCCGCGTTCAGCTGCCGCTCCTGCGCTTTACATAGGGCCCAGCACTCACTGCCGTAAAGGAGAGCAGGCCTCACTACTGTTCTATATAGCTTGCCTTTGAGTGTCTTGGAGCACCTACGGTCGCAGAGAATTCCTTTGGACGCCCTCCATTTAAGCCATGCTGCATTTATCCTTTCCCTGACCGCCTGCTCCACACTTTTTTCCTCAGATAGGTCACTTTCGAGGTAGCGGCCTTCTCGATCGCCTCCGATCGGCAGTCTAGGATCGGTCTAGTGCACTGCTCAGAGCTGATAAACTTGGTCTTCTTCACGTTCAGCCGCAGGCCGTTATCCGCGAGGGCTATTTGCCACAGCTGTACCTTCTCCTCCAGCTTCTCCCGGCTGTCGGCTACTAGAGCGATATCGTCCGCGTAGAGGATGGTCCTGAGAGGGCCTTCCTACAGGTGTTTCACTATGCAGTCAAGCGTCAGCACGAAGAGGAACGAACTCAGAGCCGACCCTTGATGTACTCCCACTTAATGTCCATCTTCTTTGTCATTCCGTGTACCGCCGCTTTGAGCCTTTGTACATGTCCTTTACGACTGTGATCCGACGTTCCGGGACACCTCTACCTCGAAGCGATTTCCAGAGCACGGCCCCGGGTGGCCTGTCGTAGGCTTTCTCCAAGTCCAGGAATGCCATGTAGCAGGGCTTTCGTTTCTCCCGATATTTCTCCATTACCTGGCGAGCGATAAAGATGGCGTCTGTGGTGGACCTCTCAGGCATGAAGCCCCACTGCTTCTGGGAGATGGGTACCATCTCCCTCAGCCTTGAGTCTACCAGTCGTTCGTAGATCTTCATCGTGTGTGAGATCATTTTGATCCCTCGGTAGTTGGAGCAGTCCCCCTTCTGCTTAAAGATGGGGACTATGGTGCTGTCCCTCCAGTCATCCGGCATGTTGCCCTCTATCGTGACTCTGTTGAAGAACTGTGTCAGCCAATTGACTCCACAGTCCCCAAGCACCTTCCAAACTTCTACTGGCACCCCATCAGGTCCAGCTGCCGTGAAACCAAGGAGCAGCTAATGCAAAATAGTGAAGCAACAAAGAGCAGAAACTAAATAGAGAAGAGTACAGTTTATTTTATTACCTTTAAGGGCATTTGTTTTATTTTTTGTATTGTTTTATTTTATTTCAAGCTTAAAGCAAAATCAGATATTGGAATATAATATTCTCAATTCGAATTGGACACTTTTTAAAACCAAAATTGGACACTCTTCTAAGCTAGTGTTAAGATTATTGAAATCAAAGGGAACACTTCCAAATCAAAATGAAATTCTTTTACATTAAACTAAAAAGTTTCCAAAAAGGTCAGAATAATTTCTTGTTGAAGAAAAATTTTAGTAGGATTTTCGACGTTTTAATTCATCTCCCAATAAGTGAAAAAGTAAACAGGTGAGTTCCCTTTGCTTGAAATTTTTAAAACTCTCATTTTTGTTGAAAAATATTAGTTTGAAGCTTCTTTAAAAGACAGGAAGGCAGCCATTTTTCAGTGCCAAAAAAGATATTACGACATGCCCTCGTCTAATGCACCTCGATTTTTATTCGATTTATAGGAAAATTTATGTTTGCATGGAGTTTCACACCTGTGAAGAATACAACAAGAGCAAAAGAACACATATATCCCCACTTTGATCTTTCATGTAAGCAGCATTCCCACTACAAATCAAATAAAAATCGCGAGAGCTTTTCGACTGCATGGCGCAATCTAATCGTTTAAAGCGCTATATGCTTGCTTTTTTGTTGAGACTGTAGTTCAACTTGCCTGAAGGTAATTTCAATCTTGAAGTCAGCTTACGCTTCGACAGAACAGTGTCCAATGCTATTTAGAAAGTGCCATTTCGACGTGAAAGGGAAGAACAATGTTATACAACAGAAGGGATTACTGTGTTTGATTATTATATTATGCTTCATTCTCCGTATTCTCATCATTACTCTTCTTCTCCTGGTCTAGGGTACCGCTTCATACACTGTTTTTCTGTATTTCTATTAATTTGGATCTAGATTAAAGAATTCTTTAGATTTTAGATTTAGATTAATTTAGATATCGATTTAAATTTTTTGCTGCATTTAGAGATGTAACGTGTCGCACAACTTAAGAGGTAGATTAAGTTAGTGACTTATCGCTTTTCTCCGTTAGAGAAGCTGCAACATAGAATTTGAAAACTGGCCAAAATACTGCTTTCAGATCTGCCTGGCTATTGTGTACCTCATATGTTATTTCTCACTGTGGAAAGGAATCGGCATGAGCGGGAAGGTGAGAACATGTGCCTTTCTAGATTCTCAAAAATACTTTAATCAGGTTGCCGAAAAAGGGCAAAATCTACTATTTCATTTGCCTGCTGAACTTCGCAGGTTGTCTGGTTCACAGCCCTGTTCCCGTACGTCGTTCTTGGAGTTCTGTTCATTCGTGGAATCACGTTGCCTGGATCCGAGATGGGCATCGAGTACTACTTGAAGCCGAACATTGAAATGCTAAAGGTAAATGACGGCCTCTCGAATGGATGGAATGGGCTCAGACTATGGACCGAGGTGTACTATCCATATTCAGAGGCCGTCAGTGTGGCAAGATGCCGCTACGCAGGTCTTCTTCTCACTGGGACCAGGCTTCGGTGTCCTTATGGCCTATTCTTCCTACAACAACTTCAATAACAACGTCTACCTGTGAGTTGTGCGACATTTTTTCTTAAAAATGTCGTAGAGGAATTGCTTTAAGAATTCCAATTGGAATCTTGAAAGGACAAACTACCCAACCGTAGAGGATTAGCAAAAGCCAAGCGGTTCTAGGGCGCGTTGTAGCACAATCGTAGGAGGCGCTGGCTGTCGGCTTGCACTCCGATTCAAGGATTTACGCTCGGATTTTCCTCCCAGAATAACCAACGATTACGTTCTTCCTGATTCGTCGAGTAGGTAACAGGCTTGTCTGGGAGAAATAAAGCACTGACTTGTCCACCACAACTCATTGATCAAGTACGTTGGCCAAACACGTATACTTATAGATCCAAGTCGCGTTGTAGCGCCGTAGGTGCCAGCTGCCGCTTGCACTCCGATTAAGGCCTATGTTATACTTCGGCGACGCGTCGCCAGCGGCGTCGCCGAGAGATCCGCAGGAGGTGTTATACTTCCGTCGCCGACGTCGCCAAAGACGCGTCGACGACGTCGCCACAGACGCGTCAACGACGTCGCCGGCGGTGCCCACGATGTCTGTGGCGACGTCGCTGCAGCACGTCGCTATGCTCTGCAA
Source organism: Heligmosomoides polygyrus polygyrus (assembly GCA_947396885.1). Classification (NCBI taxonomy): domain Eukaryota; kingdom Metazoa; phylum Nematoda; class Chromadorea; order Rhabditida; family Heligmosomidae; genus Heligmosomoides; species Heligmosomoides polygyrus. The sequence continues at coordinate 82,675,768 of OX377203.1, read as the reverse complement.
GGCGGCGGACCGTCATCGACGTCGGCGACCTCATCCAAGGGTGGCAGAAAATGCGCTTCGATGGAGTATTTTGACTGTGAGTTGGTTCTTCGTTCTCCGCACTGCCATCGTCCCCACCGGACCTCGAATCACGAAATCGAGAAGTGCAAAAACGCTTGCGGACACCAGTAGTGCCATTTTTACCCTCAAAGTTCTTTTATGGTTAGCCTCGCAACCATTGTCTAATGCAGTGCGAAAATCCGTTCAGCTTGCTGGAACGCAGAGTGGTTGGGAAGGGAGTGGGAGCCTGATCCTTACGTTCCCTTCATTTTCTCACCTTACTTCGCTTCTCTGTCGATCTTACCCGTTTTACTCGCTTTTCTAGGCCTTCTCGCTTTATTGCAGAGCAAGCAACACAAAATAAAACTGCGAAGAAAACTGAAAACGTGAAGAGAACAGTGAAGAATTGCGAGAGCTGATACAGAGCAGCTAAAATATGAAAGACGGCCTTGAAAAAAAAGAATACGAAACGGCGGTAGAGAAACTGATTCAAACAAGTATTGTTTCCTTGCTTTCGGAACGATACTGCAAACCTCTACGAAGAGCGTTTTCGAAATACAATTTACATTAATTAAGAGTTAAATTTTCCTGTGAGTTTCGAAATTCCGCGTAAATTTAATTTCAATGCGATTTAAAGAAAAAGGCCTTTGTTAAACTCCATTAAAGAAATTTAACGAAAATGCTGGTAAATTCGTTAAATCGGTAAATCAATAGTCGTTAAATGCTCAACACTGACTGTCCCGTACTTCTATTAGAACACTGCGATGCTAAAAATGCGCTCCGATGCTCTCCTGCCACGCCGCCGACGCCGCCATAGAATCGTCGGCGACGTCGCCGACGACACCGACGACGTCTGTGGCGACGTCGGCGCCGGCGACGTTGGTGACGGGCTGTCGGTGACGGGTAGCAGCGTCGGCGACGAGTCGAAGAAGTATAACATAGGCCTCCTTATCAGTATGGACTGTCATTACATTTTATGTTGGTCAGCTACAGTAGGTATCGTCAGGAGGTATTTCCGACTGTGGAGTGGTAAAGTTTTGTATATTTTCCGTGGGCGCGGGTAGCGCGGTTGGAGGAGATGCCGGCTGCCGCGTACATCTGATACCAAGTTTCTGGTTCGGATTTCCCGCCCAAGCCAACCAAGCCTTCCATCCTCCGGGGCGATGAATTGGTACCACACTTCTCTGCTAAGGATACAGCGCTGACTTGCTCATCGGCTGGACACCGCAGGTCACTGTATGGCTGGGGCAAACATAACTCTAACGCCGCGCGAACACCCCTGGCGTCGCGCACGGTGCGCGACGAAATTGGACGAGTTGTCGCGGTCCGATGCTTTCGACTGCTAGCAACACCTCCTACAGGGACATGCGGCACGCGTTTGCCTTATTTCAACGTTTCTTGGAGATGGTATATGAATGTGGTTTCAATAGGACGATCAGCAACAGCTTATACAGGAATCCTTGTCATGTGGATTGTTTCTAGCGTTTAGCATTTGCCATCTACAGCTTTTTCGGTCAATTTTTACCCGTGATTATGGTTATACTAAAAAGATCACTATCACCCGTTCTCGGATCAATTGTCCTACTGCAAACTGTTGCCTACCACATTCTGTGGGATCTTAAGTCCCTTGCTAGAAATGTGGTCTGGGAGCTTAAACACTGAGAACATTTCGTGCTCCGCGGCTAAGTATGTGCCACCGAGCGCACGTCCGCGTTTCAGCGCCGCGACGTCGCACGCGGCTAGCGCGCGACGTCGTGTTAGACTTAGGTCCTGGACTCCTTGTATGGCCAAATGCACATTCAAATCGCCTCCACGACATCTCGTAGAAGTAGTATGCGTAGCGCATCGTAGCGCGATAAAAGGTTTGAGTTACGCCGACCTTTATCATTTTTATCATATCTTTATAATCTCTTACAAGATTGTTTCAAAAAATCCTCTTTGAGTCTTGCCGCGTCAAACTATTTAATCATCTAGGATTATTGAATGTCTAACTGCAGCTGGGATTGATAGGCGGAGGAGTGCGGGCTGCAGCGGGCACCCGATACCAGGTTCTTTGTTCTGATTTCCCACTCAAGACCAAGCATTCCATTTCCTCAGATTCGGATTTCTTGGTACCAGACTTGTCTGGGAAGGATAAAGCACTGACTTGTTTAGTACCTTTCCATCACAAGTCCTTGCACCAAAAACATATACCTATGAAATAGTATATACCTATGGTCCAAGTGTGCAGTTGAATTGATTCCACGATATCCCGTAGAAGTAGGATGCGTTTCGCATCTCAAAAGGGATTAACTTAACCCTTTTAGTTTATCGTTAGTTTGTGTAAATATCCCTAAATATATTTTTGCTGGTCATCAGAGATGTGCGCAAATCTTTTTCGACAAACGCGGAACACGGAATACGGAACGGAAGAGCTCAAAAATGATCGGAAAAACACGGAAACGGAAATAACTCAGACACTAACTCATCATTTCATTTAATTTTTCATAAATGTATCCATAATGGTAGTAATCACTATATTGCCAATAACGAATTTGAGAAACGGTCAAGGCAGCATGCGACTCTCTTCCACCAACATATAACAATAAAAATCCTTGTATTGGTATCATTACTAAAATGAATTTTCAAACATTATATGCTAGTGTAATAAATCGATGTTTGTGCAAAAATATTCTGCAAATAGGAAAAAAGTATTTTTAAATAAAATGAACCCGGAGCTTTTCTATTTGGGAGGGGGGGGGGGCAGTGATAAGGTTACAGTTGCGTTCAGCATCCCACAGCATGGCACCTACTCCCTGAGTTTGCATGTGTACCATAGTATCGTTTTGCCAGTAGCTGAAGCTCTGCAACAAACTCAAGGGGGGGGGGGGGTGGTGAGGTAATGCCCTCCTCCGACTAGGATAGATCAAATGTCTCCTGTGGAGCGCATTGTTAGCAACCTAAGTATGATTCTGATCAAAATTGGTGCTCTAGGCTAGACCTAAGAAAGCTTCGGATAAGAAATATGGTTCCTGATTCAAACCCTCATGAAACCTTTGCTGCCTTATACTATTCTGTAGTACATCGTTTCAAGAAAAGAAAAAAGAATCCAATTTGATTGCTGTTTCGACATCAGGATGCACCGCCGATTTGAAAGCAACACAATCACCAAAAAAAGGCGACGCACTGTTAACCTCTGTCTTCAGCTTTTTGTTTATGTTCAAGAGGTGAATGAAGGCAGTGCAAAACAATCAGTGAGTGATGAGTCACCACTTCCGCTCCGTCTTCCGGCCCAAAGGAAGTCGGAGCACAGAAAGGAAGGACCAAAAACGGCCGGAAACCGGAATTCGGAACACGGGAACTGAAATTCCGTTCATCTCTGCTGTTTATCCTTCCACACGTTCTCCCCAAAAAGCTGTACATCTCGCTGCCCGTTAACAAGCGTCGCCTCAATGACAGCATGTAAGGATATGTTGGACTATATTGTATGGAAAGCTCACAAGTGGCTTCTTTTCCCAAAACCACTGAGCAACAGAGTAATCCTTTGTTTCGATTATACTTTGCATAGATGTCTCTAATGTGTTGTTTTAGGGATGCACTCATCACCAGCGCAATCAACTGTGCCACCAGCTTCCTGTCGGGCTTTGTGATATTTTCGGTAAGTTTGTCACTTACTAGATATTTTCCAAGGCTGGTTGTTACCTATCCTTCATTTATAGAAAATTTGCAGGAGCTAATTCTTAAAGCAGTATATATTCCATGGGCACGTAGGTGGCGATGTCCGTTCCTCCACGTGGTGCCACTGGAAACTGCCCGCTCTGCGAGCTAAGCCAAACACAGACATTCGATTGCAGGCGACAAGCCCTTGTGACAGGCCGGCCTACGAACTCCCATGTCACATCACATGGTGCATGTCAGTTCACGTATATCGAGATAGTGCTACGGCGTCCGCGGGAGCCGACGCGCACTCGCAAAGCCCGGCGAGTGTGGAAAGTATGTGAGGGTCCCTGATGCGGGGACGGCATCGGGGGGCAACTGAGCTGGTCCGAAAGTCCCGTAACGTAAGCAGGACCCGCGTGGCTACGCTGAATGTGGGTACGTTGACGGGCCGCTCGTGCGAGTTGGTTGAAGCACTGGAGCGTAGAAGAGTTGATCTCTGTGCGGTGCAGGAGACGAGGTGGTCCTGCCGCAAGTCAATGGACATAGGACGTGGCTTCAAGGCCGTTCTATGTGGAAGTACCAGGACCACCAGTGGAGTTGGAGTCATCGTCTCCGAACGATTTCGTGACTCGATTGTAAGCGTCGAACGCTTTGATGATCGATTGATGAAGGCCTCTGTTATACTCCCGCGGGGGCATCCGCGGAACGTCCGCGGACCAATGGTGCACAGCGGAGGCGGGCGTGGCGAGGCGCGGCGATTGGCCAGGTGAGGAGTCTCGGCGCGATTCCCGCCCTTCCGCGGATGCTTCGCGGAGTATAACTCAGGCCTAAGGAGCGACTCTATCACTTCTTCTCTGCGTATGCTCCAGAGACTGGCTGCTCCGATCAAGCCAAGGATGAGTTTTGGAACCTGCTTGATGAGAAGACAGCAGAGGTACCGTCGAAAGATGTCATCATAATCGCTGGTGACCTTAATGGGCACGTAGGTGCTGCGAAAGGCGGGTACAACTGTCATGGTGGTTTCGGATACGGGTCTCGTAACCCCGATGGCGAGCGTATTCTTGAGTATGCGGAATCACATAGCCTCACCATTGTGAACACCGTCTTCCGAAAACGCGACTCCCACCTCATCTCATATTATAGTGGGAACTCCAAATCTCAGATAGACTTTGTGCTTGTGAAGGATCGTGACCGGAGTCTTGTCACAGACGCGAAGATCGTGCCGTATGAGACGGTCGTCCCACAGCACCGACCGCTGATCTGCACTTTGAAGATCGCCCCTCCGAGGCTGAAGCAGGTCGAGCGATGCGGTGCAGCAAGAATCAAGTGGTGGCGAATGAGAGAGAAGGAAGCAGCTGTGATTTCTCGCGTGCGGTTACCGACAGTCACGACTGTCGACGAAACTTGGAAGAAGGCGACCGACGCGATTCGTCAAGCTGCACAGTCGGAACTCGGCATTACGAAGCCTGGACGACGGAAGGTCGACAAGCAGGCCTGGCTGTGGACAGATGACGTGAAAGCAAAAGAGCGAGAGAAGAAGTCGCTTTATCACGTGTTTCTCTGCGAAAAGACAGCCGATAACTGGCGGAAACACCAAGAAGCGAAGAAAACTGCAAAGAAGGCCGTGGCTGTTGCAAAAGCCACTCATTATGGAGATGTCAACGATAACCTCGAGTCACGCGATGGTGAGCGGTATCTGTACCGACTTGCGAAGAATCGCCATCGCCAGACTGAGGACATCGAGAAGTTCTTCGGCATCAATGATGAGAACGGCCATCTTCTTACGGACCGCAAGAAGGCATTGAAGCGATGGCGCGATTATTTTGAGGAAATCTCGGTGGAATTTCCTCATCCAGCCATCCCTTCAACGGCTCCAAGCCACGGCCCCGTTCAGAAGATCACCGTGGAGGAGATTGAAGCGGCTTTGAAGAAGATGAGGACAGGCAAGGCAACTGGGCCCGACGACGTGGCGGCTGATTTATGGAAATCCAAGTGCTGGTACCCTACTGAGTGGTTGGCTAAGTTCTTTAATCAGGTTGTGGCGAAGAAGAAGGTGCCTGAGTGCTGGCGCCATAGTACGACGATTCCGATTTGGAAGAAGAAGGGCAGTCCTGTTGACTGCTCCAATTACCGTCCGATTCGCTTGCTTTCGCACAGCATGAAGATCTTTGAGCGAATTGTCGATGGACGAATTCGTGAGATCGTCAAGCTCTCCGACAACCAGTGCGGCTTCGTGGCTGGCTGTGGCACCGTTGATGCAATTCACGCCGCCCGCCTCCTGATAGAGAAGCATCGCGAGAAACAGAGGCCAGTGCATATCGCCTTTCTCGACTTGGAGTAGGCCTTCGACCGCGTACCGCGTGAGGTTATATGGTACGCCTTGCGACAACAAAACGCTTGAGGAACTTATAGAGTGGGTGCGGATGCTCTACTCTTGCCCAAAGAGTCGAGTTCAAGCTGCAGCTGGAACCTCGATGGAGTTTCCCATCTCTGTCGGGGTACACCAGGGGTCTGCGCTTTCCCCACTCCTCTTTGTTGTCGTCATGGATGCCATCACACGAGATCTTCAGAAGCCCGTCCCCTGGACGTTGCTTTATGCCGATGACGTGATGCTCGCTAGCGAAGATAAAGGTGAACTCGAGCGAGAGGTGAAAGCTTGGTGTGATCGCTTGGAGATTGAACGTGAAGAAGACCGAGTATTTAACGGCGGACGTTACCGAGTCGAGGCGGTCTTTAAGTACCTGGGATCAGCAGTCACGTCTGACGGCAAACTGATGGTCGAAGTGAATTCACGCGTGATTGCAGCTTGGTCCAAGTGGCGTTCGTTGACTGGCGTGCTCTGCGACAAGAAGATACCAGAGCGCTTTAAGTCAAAGATCTACAGGGCAGTCATCCGGCCAGTAGCGATGTACGGCGCTGAGTGTTGGCCTGCGACCAAGGAAGTTGAAACGCGCCTCAGCGTCATGGAGACGAAGATGCTGCGCTGGACGGCTGGAGTCACGCGCCTGAACCGCATCCGAAACGATGCTATTCGGCAGAAGTTCGGTGTCGCGCCGATAGCGGACAAGATGCGCGAAGCTCGCTTGCGATGGTACGGCCACATTCTGCGTGGAAAGGAAGACAGCGTCCGCAAGATAGGCCTCAACTTCGAGGTAATAGGAATGCGGCCTAGAGGGCGCCCGAAGCAGCGCTGGGCTGATACGTTATATACGGACTTGAAAGTAGCTGGTGTCTACCCTGATCTAGCGCTGGATCGGGAAAGGTGGCGTATGACACCAGGATAGCGGACCCCGCCATGGAGCGGGACAAACGCTGAAGAAGAAGAAGAAGAAGAAGATTCCATAGGCACGTAATGCGCAGTCGGCAAATGGCGTTTCTGAGGTGGTTGAGAAATGGACTCAGAGTTCGATTCACGTACAAACGAACCAAACCGTCTGCGTGTCTAAGGCCGGCCATTTAGTTAGAAAATCATTCTTTGAAGACGACGTAAGGATAAGAGACAATGGACAGCGTCACTCAATCCCTTTTAGGATGCGCCACATATTCTACTTCTACGGGATGTCCAGGAGGCGATTTGAGTGCCTATTTGGCCGATATAGACATGAGGTGTTCATAGGCCGGCCACCTCAAGACCCATCGTTAGACTTGAGGCGACCAGCCGATGTAAACGCCAGTGTATTACCCTTCTCAGACAAGTCTGGTACCAATTCATCGACCCAAAATAGATGAAAGATTTAGTCCTGCTGGGCGAGAATATCAAACCAATGACCTTGAAACGCTATAGAAGCTGCTTCCGACTGCGCTAACACGAGTTCATTTACGCGTAGACATGTAGTGCAAATACTCAATCAAATGATCTCATCGATATTCCGTAGAAGGAAAATGCATGGCGCATACAGTTAGGGACACGACGTCCTTCTCGTCTTGTGTATTTATGCTTGACCCCGTAGGTACGGGAGCCTGGCTTGATGAGTTGGTGAGGAGCGTACCCATGATTCATTCAAACATAGTGCCTCCTGTCTACACTTGCACTTCTTCGTGACCTTCTTCTCAGACTTATTGGTTGCCGTTACTTGCGTTTCTGCACTCTGTCTTCCCTGGTTCGAAAAACCCTTTGCAAAGTGCCGTTGTCTGCTACACAGGTGCTTGGCTACATGTCCTGCAAAAGCGGCAAACCGATCGACGCCGTTGCTCAAGAGGGACCCGGACTGGTGTTCGTCGTCTATCCGGAAGCGCTGGCCACAATGCCATGGGCGCCCGGTTGGTCGGTGCTCTTCTTCCTCATGCTCATCACGCTCGGCCTCGACAGCTCAGTAAGCTCCCCTTTCCGCTGGTCCTAGTTGCCTTGTGTCCATGATGAAAGCCTTTGCTCTAGTTCGGTGGCTCCGAGGCGATCATCACGGCGTTGTCGGACGAGTTTCCTCTGATCAAGCGGAACCGAGAGGTGTTCATAGCGTGCCTCTTCTCATTCTACATGGTCGTCGGATTCTGCATATGCACCCAAGTAAGAAGCTTAGTGTCCGCTTAAGATTCTTCTAGAAGAATTTGGCACATTGAGATTTTTTTTGCGTGCTAGCTCCGAAAGATCTAGAAATATTCACTAAGCCTACATAGTCTAGCCTGTCATGAATTTTTGCTTTTCAGAAGCGTACAGTTACCATCTATTCCAACTACACCACTTTCACGTCAAACTGTATGCTCTTCTAAACGAGCCTCATGCCTTTGAAATGAGACTGAACATCTTCCAAATCAAAATGAGCTCCTTCCACATTAAGCTAGAAACTCCAAAAAGGTTGGAATAAGTTGTTATGTTCCAGGAAAATTTATTATGCCTTTTTTCAAAGTTTTAATTCACCTACCCAATAGGTAAACACATTGTGTGAGAATTTTATTTATTTATTTATTATTTATTACAATGCACATATTTGTGCGCCATAAATAATGAATATATATATATGCAGATATAGACATGTAGATATATGGGCAGTATAGTCGTTATAATTGCGAGCACAGTCGAGCAATATGGATACAGATAGTGTCGTCGTTATAGTCCGCGAGAATAATTGAACAATGTCGATATAAATATCGGACCTATGAGCGTAATAGAGCAATGTCGGGCAACGTCAAAAGAATTATTATTATTTATCTTTATAATAGGATGCTAGAGTTATGTAATAATAATAAGGTAGTCCATCTCGAGTATTGAGCTAAAACCGTATCATTATTGTAGCCTGTCTTCTTTTTTTAATGATTTGTTCTTTTTTCGTGTAGCAGCATAAATAAAGAGCAAACGTCATGCTTCATATGTAAAAGGATAATTAAGATCTCTTCATTCTAAACTTCACTGATCTTAGGTGCATATATTATACGTATTATAAATATGATAAAAGTTGTCGCCACGTCAAATAGATTTGTCGGGATGGTCCGGAACCAGAAACCATCACACATCCTAAAAAATGTGACTTTTGTACTATTTAGATAAGGGATTTATTTGAGAAAATTTCTAAAACCGCATCTTCACTTGAACTAGTGTTAGTGATCAGAAGAAGTGAAAACAGATCATTTAGTTCACATCCTCAATCCGATGTATTTGTGAAACATTTAGTTTGCGCAACTTATTTCTGAACTCCTTAGAATTTCTACATAAAACCAAATGCTGTGGAATTTATGGATTTGAATGGATTTATAAAATTTTCAATTCTTGTGTAATGCTTAAAGTTTGTCTCAAAGAGCAGGAAGATGGTCATTTTTTAGTTGCAGGAAAAAAGGCGATGCCCTCAGCCGTCTAAGATCGCGATTTTTATTCCACTGATAGCAAAACTTTCGTGTTTATGGAGTTTTACATTTGTAAACGATAGAACAAAACCAATCGTAAAGAACGTTCATATTCCGGCTTTAATGCCTTATTTAAGTAGCATTCCCATTAGCATCAAATAAAAATCGGAACGAGCTAAACGATTGTTTGGCGCCATCTCCTCATTAAACGATTGCTGCCCTGTTGCGCTTTAAAGCAAAATTTAATCTATTGTTTTGTCTTGGAAATAGATATTCTTAAAGTAATACCCAAATTTGGGAGTTTAACTTTAAAAATTCACAGCAAATCATATCAACCAAGTGCTCTTTCGCGCCTATCGGCGTGCCATCAACAGACAAACAAACAAATGAACGTAACTTTCAAGCTACAATCAACAATATCGATCGATGTTGGCCTTCCGATCCAATCTTTCCATCTACTGTGAAGGTCTTCCGTCGACGATCATAATCACTTAACTCACATCCTAAGCGGTTGAACCCAAGAGAAAATCGATAATATCGATCCATATTGATTGCTCCTCTCTGCCATGAAGGCCTTCCGTAGACGATAAGGATAAGGATAAAGGACGGCGTTACTCAATCCCTTTTGGGATGCGCCAGCGCATTCTACTTCTACGGGATGTCGTGGAGGCGACATGAATGCGTATTTGGCCATACAATGACTTGCGGTGGCCAGCCGATGAACAAGTCAGCGCTTTATCCTTCCCAGGCAAGTCTGGTACCAATTCACCGACCCCGGAGGGATGGACGGCTTGGTTGGCCTGGGCGTGAAATCCGAAGCAGGAACCTAGTATCGGGTGCACGCGACAGTCGCGCCTCCTCCGACTGCGCTACACGCGCCCGTAGACGATCACTGGAATTTCCAGTTACGCTGGGGATTCCGATGATTTTTCGGCACGTCTTCTGAATCCCCGAGCACGTAAAAGATTTTCAGCTTTTTTCATTTTCCTGAGTATTTTCAGCTATTTTCCGCTATTTTATGACTACTTTCTGCACGACGCCGATCGATAGCTTACAGCGTTCTATCATATAGCATGATTTTTTCTCGAACAAAAGATTATTCTTACCATCTTGGAGACTCAGTAGTGTAATCTGTAAAAGGCTCGTTTCGACTTGGAAGACGTTCATTTTAATTTCAGGAACATCAAGATTGTGTAGAAGACTATCTAATTTGACGTGAAAATTGTATAAAAAGAGCACCAGACAGTTTGCAGAAAGTGCCGCTTTAAGGGTGGCATTCTTGTCATGGAGTGGTTGATCGTCTACGGCACAACGTGGGGCTTGCTGATCGCTGTCTTCTGCGAGGTGATGGTTGTTTCCTACATCTACGGTGAGATTTTACCAGCTCCTTCTCACGTACTTTTTGATATTCAGCACTTACCTATGCAGGAATCGGACAATTTGTGTGTGATCTCAAAGAGATGCTCGGATTCGAGCCTGGAATCTACTGGAGGATATGCTGGATGGTTCTTGCGCCAGTTTTCCTACTGGTAGGTCGCAATACATCATATTTATTCTAAAGTGTTCCCCCTTTTGCGGGCTATTCAAGGAAATCCTGAGCCTCTAGAACAACACTAGCATCTTTTGCGAAGCCTTGCGCGATTGTCACAAATGTCAGCATTTTCGTCCATTATTCCCAACCCAATTTTCGCATTTGATATTTTTTCAAGATTGCAAAGGTCTTTGTTGCTATAGCTTGTGTTACTATAAATGAATGGCATACCCATAGCTTCGGTAACTCACGGCCTCTAGTGGTACTTTATTCTATAATAAGTTCAGTACTCGCTAGTTTTCCTACGAAGGCATGGAACTGCAGCGGCATTATTCACGCACTTTAAAGGCAACCATCCACTTGATCCATCGTTTTGTGAACTGTTCGCTTGATTATCCTATGCATGAGGCTGTTGAAGCCTATCCTAGAGAACCAAAAACGGTCGAGGAATCCATTCACAAATGGCTAATGCACAGCGTGTGTCTGCGAATCGCATTACGTGGCCGGCCCACCTAATTTTCGACGACTTGGCCCATGTGACAGCGTCTCTGATCTTCGAACGTCGGCGAAGCTCGGGACTCCGGAGGCATTCTCTCACTTGCGTGAGTTGTATCACTCCGGGCATCATCCTCTCGATTCCAAGCCGCGCGACGCTGTTCGTCCTGCTTTTGTATAGCCCAGGTCTTTGAGGCGTAAGTTAAGGGCAGGAAGAATGGTGGAGTCGAATAGGTGAACACGGAGTCGGTATTTCTCGTTTTCTTCACGATTTTTTCGACGCCCTTGAAAGCTCCGCAACTTTCGCATATCGGAAATCGACCAGCATTTGCCCAGCTAGGCCAATACTCGGTGCTGTGCGCACGACGTTGTCAAAATGTGTGGCTTAGATGGACAGTAGCCTCTCGTCGAGCTTCGTTGTCGCGTCTTCCAGTTCTAATTGTAGGTCGCTCATGACGTCTTCGAGAGTGGGTTCGAATGGTGTCAGCATGACAGCTTTTTTCTCAGTAACTTCCCAAAAAGTAATTCAGAAAATTCCTCGAAAAATAAGACTAGTCTTTGTAATCTGCTTTAATCTCATTTCATAGGATTAGATAGGAGCTAAATTCACAATTTCCGCCTTGCTCGTTGAACGTCCATATGGCAGCCTTCTCGCTCTTCCAATCTTATCTCATACAAATCGCCTGAAACGGTCTCTAAGGGAACCACTATTACATGAAAAAAGCTGTGGTGCTTTTCAGACAATCTGGAATAACCCCTTATTAAGTGAATTTGACAAGAAACACGACAGTTCGGATTAAAGCTTGACGATTAAAAGATGATGAAAAGTAAACCAGGTGCAGTCGACAAATAAGGATAAAAGGATAAAGGGCGGCGTTAGTAGACTCTTTTGGGGTGCGCCACGTATTCTGTGTACTTCTACATAGTGTTGTGGAGGCAACCTGAATCCGTATATGACCTAAACAGTGACTTGCAGTGGCCAGCCAAAGAGCCATTTACTGCCTTATCCTTGTGTGGTACCAAATCACGGACCACGATGGGAGGCTTGCTTGGCCTGATCCGAAAAAAACCATTAGTAGGGCACGCGACATTCGATACCTCCTCCTACTGAGCTACCCTGCGCTCTGACACCAATTTCTTAGTTCAAAGGCTTAAACAGTCCATATTTTTGGTGAAAAGGTGGTGGTCACTGATGCCTTTCGGACAGCCTAAAACTCTATGAGTTCGGATTTAAGGAAGGCGAATAAAGGGTAAAGAAAAATCCAGTAAAGAAGATCAGCGGAGAAAAATTAAAAAGTGTGCTGCCTGCTGGGGGGGGGGGGCAGACATAACTCCAACGCCGCGCGAACCCCCTGGTGTCGCGCACGGTGCGCGATGAAATTAGACAAGTTGTCACGGTCCGACTGCTTCCACAAGGGACGGCCATTGACTAGCGATAGAGTGCGAAAGTGTGTGCCGGCGACATCGACCGCGCAGAAGAAGGAAAAAGGCACAAGATGAGGATGAGACAAGCATGGTGTCTCCTAGTAAGGAAGTGGGAGTGGTTGTTAACAAAGTGCGGGCGGAATGAGACTCAATCTATTTCAAATGAGTGAAGCAAAGCGGTCAAGGATCTGGTGAGGGGAATTCGAAACAAGAACTGGGAACGAATTACTAAATTGAAGTTTCCGAAGCAAGGGCTTGTCAGTTTCTATTGGGGGAGGGAGCGGGGATGAGTGCACTATTCCGTAACTTTTCCCTTATTTCTAACTTTGCGTTACAGTTGACCGTCACCTACTCACTTGTCACAGTTCACGTGTAATACCATTGGCAAGCACCTCTTTGGCAAACGCTAGGGACCTCCACATATTTCCAATCTACAAGCAGAAGCAGAGGCATTTTACTGCTTCCTCTTCCAAGAACTCCGCCGAGAGGGAACCTTTTTCATTTGATTTTGGGCTCCCTGTTTGGTATTAGGAGAGGTTGAACATGCTAACGTAACTAGGGTGTTTAATGGGGCAACAAATGTCAAAAAACTAGTGGATGCGCTTAAACACTGGCAAGATTTTGTGCTCCGCGGCTAACGATGCGTCAAGCGTACGTCCGCGTTTCAGCGCCGCGACATCGCATGCGGCTAGCGCGCGACGTCGCGTTGGGGTTACGTCCTGGAGCCGTGCTGCTGAATACTTCTCATGACTAGCTTTAAAATCTCTAGCAGTAATCTGAAAAGTAGAATTTTTATGTTAAAGCTAAGCGCAGTCGGAGGAGATGCCGGCTGTCGCGTATATCTGATACCAGGTTTGTGGTTCGGATTTTCCGCCCAGGAAAATCAAGCCTTCCATCTCCTGGGGTCGGTGAATTGGTAGCCGACTTGTCTGAAAAAGGATAAAGCGCTGTTCACCGGCTGGCCATTGCAAGTTATTGTAAGGCCATATCGCCTCCACGTCATCCCGTAAAAGTAGAATGAGTATCGCATCTCAAAAGGGCACTATCCTTTATCCTTCATTTTTGCGTTGATGCTCGTATATATGACAATGACCATAAGTTGCGGACAGGGGTGTGCGTAAATGAAAATTTACGCACACCCTGTCCGCAACATAAAAAACTTTTTTTCGTAAAACCGTAATTTCGTAAAACGTAAATCGGATTTACGCACATCTCTGGTTGCGGAATAATATTTTGACACTACGGAAAGCCAGCATATTATATTATCAAAGGATCTGATTCCAATGCCGAGATTTGTTCTGCCACTGCATCTGCGAATTTCCAGATGATGATTCTCTCGTCGTTCATTCACTACCAGCCGTTGAAGTATCAGGACTACGCTTTCACTCCGCTCGCCAACACCATCGGCATCTTCTTCGCCTTGTCAGCTGCATCAGCGATTCCGATCGTCGGCGCTTACAAGTTCTACACCGCCAAAGGCAACACACTTGGAGAGGTGAGCTGGAGCCGAAAACGACTGGCGATTCTGCCGATTCGGTCGGAATCATAATGCTGGCCTTCTTCAGAAATTCCAATATGTTCTGATGCCGTATCGACGTCGATCTTCGCAACACGAATACGTTCCTATCGGCCATCGTCACTCATCGGACGTCATGTTATAGAGCAATTCTGATCTCTCCCTAACCGCCTATTTAGGACCACGACTGTTACCATGTGATTGTTGACTTAATATTTCTATATGCAACTGTGACTATCATCTAGTCTTCAATACTCCACACGTCCTAGACCTACTACTAGCTGCGTAGGTCTCTTCATTCTCTCTGTACAAACTCAAACATTTCTGGGTACGATATTAGCTTGGTTGACCAAACGGTGTCCTGTCCTATCAGCGTTTTTAGAAATTTGACCAAAGTATCAGTAGACTCGAGCGATTCAAAGGGAGCAAAGCGAAGCATTTGCCCCAGTCATGGTTGGTCTCCCGAACAAGGATTGAACCCATCTGGACGCAAATAGGCTCGGGTGGAGGGGGGGGGGAAGGACGTCAGCGGACGTTTTGTATTGAAAAAAATTCAGTTGTCATTTCAATGTAACTGGAAATTGGAAACACATGTGGGTTTATCCTAATCGGAGGGGGGCATATAGTGACTTGCTTCACCAATCCCTTACTTGAGTTTCCTCAACAGCCTCAGCTGCTGTCCCATTACGCGAGTGCTTGATTTAAATTAAGGAGACGCAGTCGCGTAGTATAGGATGACGAACGCAAATGACACTTTACAGTAACCCCATCCCAACTAGAATAGATCCCACATGTGTCTTCTTACAAAGGCGAATATTCACTGATTTCATGCCATGCATTGAATCTAAATGATTCATTTGGGATATTCGTTTCGGATATCATGACCGCAATCATTAAAAAATTGGACGGGAGCGAAATTATCCAAATCATCAAAAATCCGGAGTGTTAAGTTAGCGTTATCCAGTTATCAGAAGATTTTTGGTTGGTCCAATGTGTTGAATGAATCATTTTCGTATATTCCGATCCGAATCATCTAAAAATGATAGGTCCACAAAATCGCCCTTATTCGAATCTTTCAAAAATCCGGGATCCGCTAAATTAGCATTATCCGAATCATCCAATTATCCAAAAAGTTTCGATCGGATCCGAGACATAGTACATGGTGACCACCTCCAAGCCTATTTGCGCCGCCATCTGAACAACTTACCAATACGCGCGTTCTCCGCTTTCACTTCCGTTTCATTGGAAATCGATGAGCGATCGATACGATCTACTAATGTTTGTAGTTTTTGTAGTTTCCCCATAAGCTAGAATGCTAGAGTAGCTAAATATTGTTGAACAAGTCTGCTCGTTTTACTTTTTATTGGAGTTCGATTCAGCAGTAATTATATGTGCGATTCCGAAAGTTTTCCTCTTTTCGTACCCCAAAAAAATAATGACAGTATTTAAGTCAACCGTGAGCACCTCTCGAGTTGATCGTCATGATGTTCTATTAATAAAATTCTTTTATTACTCTCTTTACAAGAAGGAGGCCTGTCTTTTTTAGAGTAAAAATCTGCGGTTTCAAGCTCCGTTAATAGCTGCAGAGGTAGGAGTCCGAGCGGCGAACAGCCTGTGATGCCTCGCACCGAGGAATCACAGTGCTTTCGTCCAGCATATGATCGAAATTCAGAAGCTCAGGCCGGGCTTCACGAGAGCAGAAGAGCTCAGATCTAGGAGCCTCGCTGTGTCAGCGGTGTAAAAGTCAGCGTTGTCGATCTTCGGGATCGTCTAATTGATGTCGATGGCCACCTTAACCTCTTGCAGTGCATATCGTGTGAAAAATGTAGAAGTCAGCGTTACTCAATCGCTTTTGGGATGCGCCACACATTCTATTTCTGTGGAACATCGTAGAGTCAAGTTGAATGCGTATTTAGCCCATCCATATCAACGCTGTTCGAGAGGGAGAAATCGCTTTTAAATAGGATTTTTTAGGACGGAAGAAAACGGGTAGGAACAGTACTCTAGAGATGGCTTACCAGTGGAAAATAGGTTTCGAAGGTGATTTCGCACTTAAAATGGTGGCGGTTACTGTTACAACGGAATTCTCCTTTATAACGCTCTGGAGTCTTTTGAAACCTCCATGAAACCAGCGGGCAGTTGGCAACGAAGCGTCCACTGATACACTGGTACTCGATCGCACTTTTGGAAGTCGATTCTCCAGAAACGTGTTGAGCCATGAGCGAAAACACCTATAACACTTGCATCTTTATTTATTTTTCAGAACCAAATACCATATAATCAAATGGCTTCTTAATTTTCTGATAACAATGGGCTAAATAGACGGAAGCAGAGCAGACAGAGTCGACCTTCATAAATTCACATTCTCCAGAAGTCTAGGGTTTCACGCACGTCGTATCTAACCTAAGAGTTTTATCGAAAAATGTAATATTATGTTGGCCGGAAAGTTCTGGCGGTTTTGATAGGTCCAACTCAACTGATCGTAACTTTTTTCATGCTCATCGCATTCAGTCGAGTTAAGCACCATTCAAATCAGCACACTTTTTTAAACGCGATGCGATATAGTTGACTAATTCCATCAGCGAAAAAACTGAATGGTAGAGATGCGACGAATTCTAGAACGCTGTTTCTGCGTGGTCCTGATTTGCGAAGGTTCTACCAGCGAGCGTCCTGAAAGTGCTTAAAAAGGTGGTAGTCGATTGGCGCCAGGTCTGATGAGTATGGCGGAAGAGGCTGAACCTCAACTGCTAGTTCGTTTGCTTTTCACATGGTGATTTGCGGAGCGTGTGGGCGGGCGTTTCGTGCAGACGAATAAGACCTCTGCTATTGACCTGTGGCGACTGCTCAGCTCACGCAGTTTCGCAATTTTCGGTACATCTACCTGTTACCATTGCCTTTATCTGGCGGGGTTTGGAAATGCCTTGGGGGGGGGAGGGTCGTGGACATCAACCCGCTATCCTAATCGTTTTCGGTTATCGCACAGAAGCCACTTTTTCATGTGACGACTCGATCCAAAAGTGGGTCGTTTTGATTCCGAAGAAGCAAAGAAGGACAGATTTCGAAACTAACAATTTCTGGCGGTCATCCAAATCGTGCGGCACTAACTATTCGAGCTTTTTTCGCCTTTTCGAGGCGTTTCAAATAAACTGCAAAAGCAGTTTTACTGTCTCGACCTTCCGCAATCTCACGGACTGTTTGCGATTGATCAGCTCCTGAAGGTCTTTAAATCGCCGTCTTGGACTGGTGTATCTCTGCCGTTTCGGGGTGCATCTTCTCGGTAGAAATCTCCGGTACGGAGTTTCACAAACCACCGTTGCACGGTCTTTTCTTCAACACTACTTGGCCCCACACGTGGTTGATTGCCGGGCTGTCTCGAGGGCGGGCTTGAAATTGAAATGAAACATCGTTAGGAATTGTTCCTTCAACATACTTCAATAAGTTTTTAAAGAAGCACAGGAATTAAGCGTAGATGAAACACAAACTATTCCATCAGATAGTGCGAAGTGTTCCGTATTAGGCGATATATTAGGTTGAGTCATAAATTTTGCAACATTGTTTTTTTCTGGAATTCAAAGTAAACCCGCCAAAGTGTTATATTCTGTTTGAAAGCTTGTTTCCTATTGATCATTTTGAGTTATGAGTCCTTTCGTTGTTGAAAAGTTTTACTCACTAGAACGATGGCCACTCAAAGTGAAAAAGTGTACGAGTTCATTTTCAGTTAGTTCAAGCTCGGCAGCAACCCAGCGCCGGGAGTCAAGCACATTCAGGTAGCCACCGGCAGGTTTACTCCTAACCGAATAAGTTATTGGAGGTGGTATAAGAAGTTCCTTTTCGCTCAGAAGGGCAACAAAGACAAACCACTCCCGGGAAGACCAACTGCTGTAAACAAAGAGCGCCTGCGCAAACCCATCAAGTCGAGTTCTTCTCAAATCACACTAGGACAAACAGCTGATCTCCACACCTCCCAGAGAAGCATCGCTCGTCGGCTGCAGAAGGTTGGGAGGTCGTCGAAATCGCCTTCGTCAGTGCCCTATCCTTTGACGGAAACCCAAGTAAATCTCTGTTCTTCGGACTGCCGAGAGCTCCTGCACCGGTTCAAGCTAGGAGGCCTGGGTCGAACCCTTGCCAGCGTTGAAAAGGGAATGCTTCACTGCAATTGCAAAGCCGGAAAGCAATAGCTGAAGCGCAATGAGCTGAGCGTTCTGATGCCAAAACCGGAGCTCCACCGAAAGAAGGTCCTGCCGTGCATTTGATGGACGTGTAATGATCCAGTGCGCCGGGAACTGCTCTACTTACTTGCTCTACTCTCTGGTTAGTCAAACAATTCTACGCTCACGCTGTCAGCAACTCGACTAGATCTAGCAAAAATTAGAGGAGATGGAGGTCGATACGAGCCATTTTTTCATCCACTAAGGCAAATGCCGACCACTTAAGGCACTTTAGACGCTGAAAAAATCTGATAATTGGGCTGGGGCAAAATCAGGCAACCACCATACACCCCGGATACTTCGTCGGCTGACTTCCATCCGCTTCGGTCGATGGATCACTTCCTCCATGGCAGGCGCTTCGCCGAAGTCGACGATGTCACGACGGTGGTGCACGACCTCTTCAGGTGAAGCCGGCCAAATTCTACAGAGATGTGATTCACTCAGTTCATGAAAAGCGGAAGAAACTCATTGAGAATAACGGCAATTTCTTCGTTTAAGTCAATCATTTTCCTTTTGTGATATAATCTTATTTTTGCTGGAGGGCAAATTTTGTTGCAAAACTTATGACTCAACCTAATATAAAGATGCGAAGTAAGTTGAATATTGAGTCAGTACTAAACGAACGAAAAACTACCGCCAGAACTTTCCGGCCAACCTAATAGCTTTTATTATATATAGGTCAAGAACATGGCACATAAGAGGAGATACATTAATTTGAATGTGACGACTCAAGCCTTCCATCATCTTTCGACCAACACAATCGTAACGTCCATAGGCGCATATCAACGACATCTTATCTTAATGTGCAAGCATTGTTGTCGACATTTCTTTTTTTATTTATAAGTAAACTGTAGGCTACAAACTTACATCAGTTGCAATACAACACACAATGCTTTCCGATTCTCTACACACTAATTAGAAATAGAATCTGTTGAGTGAATTTCAAGGCAAAATGTGGGACATATACATAAAGCGAAACTTTGAAACAGAACGGAAATGCTAAGAAGTCACAATCCTTCACGACAAGACAGCATTACCAGCACTGCGTCAGAGAGAACTCGAAGAGAAATCCATATGTTGATCACAATCACGACAACGAATTACTGGAGATTGAAAAAAGACGATTCAGTGAATGAGCTACGCTCCAACAACTCTCTAGAAGCGCTCTAAGCGGTACGTACACATCTAATGCAACACGAAACGAAATGATGTCAGTTTGTTATTAGGTTTATACACGGGAGCGAGCGGCGGCGTTATTTTCGACGATTTTTCAGCACGCACACCCAAATTATTATCGTTAGAATGGAGATGATCATATTGCCGATGGTGAAGGCGAGGATCACCGCCGAGTCGATCGCGGACGCCTGAAACGGTGTATTGAAAAGGCATGAATGAGAAGCTGGAGCAGAAGTAAGTACCGTATTCGAGCACGTCGGAAGGTGGTCGACGATTGTGACGGAGTCCGTGAAGACGTCCACTGTTCCTATGCCGTCAGCAGCTCGAGCCTTAACGGTCACATTTTGCCAGGAGGTAGTAGGTTTGGACCACCAGACATCTAGGTGAGCATAGCAAGAAGCACAGAGCTTCAGATGGAGTTCTGAACCGTTTCTCGCTCTTTTAGCGACACGTCCTTCCTTTATTCCGTTTTCCGTATTTTAAAATTTCTATCGGAATAGCATGGGCGTGTGTAGCGCAGGCGAAGGTAGTGCTTGCTGTTTTCTGCACTCGATACCAGGTTCCAGGGTCGGATTTCTCGCCCAGGCCAACCAAGCCTTCCATCCCTCCGGGATCTGTGAAATGCTACCGGACTTGTCTGGGAAGGATAAAGCGCTGTTCATCGGCTGACCACCGCAAGTCATTGCATGGCCATACGCATTTATCGGCCCCACGACATCCCATAGAAGTCGAATGCGTGGCGCATCCCAAAAGCGATTGAGTAGTACCGCCTTCTATCCTTGTAGGAATAACGTCAGCCTGGCAATCGTGATTCACATATATTACCAGCCGTTCCGTTGATAATCAAGTTTCTTGAGCAAACGTCAGTACCGCCTCCGCTGGTCTCGTCCCTGTCGTGTGCCAGAGTGTTCCAATCGATCCTTTTCGCTCGAGAAACTGTCCTATCGTTCAGGGCCTTCACGAAGAAGTGCGACCAACGGGTTGGTGGACGTCCTGGTGTTCTCTCGACATTCCACGGAATCCAGTCGTGGAGTCGAATAGGGCGTGAGTCGTGTCACTCCGAGCATCGTCCTCTCGATTCCAAGCGCGACGCTGATCGCGTGTTCATCCTGCTTTCGTATAGCCCAGGTCTCTGAGGCGTATGTTAGGGCAGGAAGAACGGTAGAGTCGAATAGGTGGGCACGGAGTTCTTCGTTTTCTTCGCGACTTCTTCGACGCTCTTGAAAGCTCCCCAAGCCGCTCGTTTCCTCCTGCTCAGCTCTGGTGCTAGGTCGTTGGCCATGTTGACTTCGCGACCCAGATACACATAGGTGGAGCATTCGGAGACGTTCGTTCCGTTGAGCGAGAATGGGGCATCAGAAGCTTGTCCGTTCCTCATGAACATCGTCTTCGTAAGATTCAGCTGCAGTCCAACGTTCCCACATACACGATCGAAGTCGGCCAGCATTCGCTCCGCCTGGCTGATGCTCGGTGTTAAGAGCACGATATCGTCAGAGAAGCAAAGATGGTGCAGCTGCCAGCCGTCGTCCTTTACTCCCATGTCTTCCCATCCTAAATAGTTCCCGCATGACGTTTCCGAGGGTGGCGGAAAAGCTTCGCGGATGTCGTCTCCCGTCTCGGCGAATTCCTATCTTCACGTTGACGATATCGTTATAGCATGGTAAGATTTTGAACTTAAATCCACTGTACTGCGATTGTAATTATAATTCTCCTAAAGTAGCCAGTGCAAAACCGCTGCTTTACTTTTCGTTAGGTTATAATAGGACGTTTGTAAATGTCACATACGATTGTCTTGCTAAATAACTCCCGAGCCGCCAGCATTCAAATCTGCACAGCTAATTACCTTTCTTCTTCTGCCGTGATGATGATGGTGGCCATCTTCGCCAGGCAGAGAAGCGCAATTCTTTGGCGGAGTGATACCGTCACATCCACCGTCGTACTTCAAGCAGAGGGTTATCTGAAACGCAAGACCATCACATAGATTGAGAAAGTTCTGGTTGAAAAAAACCAGTCACTATTGCTGAAAATATCCCACCTGACACTGGAACTGGAGCACTGGCCTGTCGGCGTACTTAAACACGTGGTAGGCTTTGGTGGCAAGACGTAATGAACCGTCGTATTCAGGGGTCGAAAGGAGAACAGCGTCAAGCCCGCATCTGAAGCGTGATTTCCTGTACTTTTGAAGGCCGTGTTTCCCATAAATGCGTCAATAGAAACGTCCAAGGGCTACATGGTTAGTCATTTCTTCTTGGAAGAACTTTGACTAGGTAGTACTCTTCCACTATCGTTTTCAGTGCGATGTGCGAATAGTAACTGTTAGTAATCTAGGAATCAACAAAAGAAACTTAATTCATAGTCGTTGAATGGAGTCAAACCGCGGATGCATGGAAAGGAATGCAAGCCCGAACCAGTCATCACATCTACTCAAAGACCCTTATCCCGAGATTGATGAGTCCGGCCCCTGGTTCCATATACGAGAGTTTCGTGTCCAAAGTTCTCGTCGTTCGAAAAACTATTCCCTGCCACCTCTGGTGGAAGGTTTTCCTGTCCCATGTGAGCAGGCTAACCCCTCCCTCATACCCTTTTCTCTCATCTCTTACTGTGTCCAATTGTTTGGTGTGGTGTTGAACTCGAAACCGAGATAGTACACGCTTTATTGACGACTAACGTTTCGGCGATGTCGCCTTCTTCAGAGTCTGAAAAGTCCAAACATATGCTGAAGCTACCAGGCCAAACATCGCCACGAACCTTGCGAAAATTCAAAGACCCCCGAACAGCAACCCTTCCGGCAGAGAGACAGCAGCCCAACATTTGGAACACCCGAGAGACCCCACAGAGTGAAACTGTCTAAAAGGCGAGACTGAGGTAAGGGGTGAGCTCGCGGGTTATATAGACGCATTCCCCCCGCCGATTCAACCTCGGGCTCTTGGCCTGTATCCAGAACCCCTCCAGGGTTTTGCGCGCGGCGGTATGGGCCTCCCGTGCTAGAATTTTGAAAGTGACCCCAAAGTCGGCGCCGTTATGGTCGTTTACCCTGTGGCAGCCCAAAGCAGTTGATGGTCGTGACCTGCTCTTCCCTTCCAGGTGTTCCTTAACGCGGACGTAGAAGGGGCGAGCTGTTTCACCGATGTCCCCGAAACCATGCAGTCTCTTTCGTTGCCTGCAGGACAGATGGCGCAATTTGGGGTTTCGCAACTCCTGTCGTACAGGCGGTTGCGCACTAAACGACTTTTCAGGTTAGCGGGAGGTGTATCTACCACTTTGACATCGTTTTCCAGTCCCGCCCTTCTAACGCACTTCCTAATAGAAGTGCTGACACTGTCTGAGACGAAAGGGATGACAAACGGGATTTTCTCGTCAAATGAGGAATTACGTGAGTGTCAAGCCTCTGGCTGAGATGGGAGTTCGACAAAGCATTTTTATAGATTTATATTTATGTACACAACCATATACAAAGTATGCAGTCGGGGAGACTGCCAACGTTCCAAACCCAAGTAGGGGCGTGGCTTACAGGGTGGTGGCCACTATACCGTGATATGCTGTCAAGCCTCTGGCTGAGATGGGAGTTCGACAAAGCATTTTTATAGATTTATATTTATGTACACAACCATATACAAAGTATGCAGTCGGGGAGACTGCCAACGTTCCAAACCCAAGTAGGGGCGTGGCTTACAGGGTGGTGGCCACTATACCGTGACATGAGCGATTGCTAGTGCTACTTCGCTGATGGCTAAAGAATGTATACCCATTCTTGGCAGCGATTTGGTGAGCAAGCGCTAGCGATTCCTTGCGCTCGTTTTCCCCAGAAGATACCCTGCTTGCTGTGCGGAGCATATTGCGCACGACAGATGTTTTGGTCTGTGTCGGATGCGCTGACTTGCTGTGCACCAAAATATTTTTGTTAGTGGGTTTACGATACCACTTTGTTAATTTTCCCCTCCGTTCAGCTGTATTTGGACGTTCAAGAACGGAAGCCAATCATCCTTTGGAATCTCCCGTGTAAACTTGATATGCTCACACTGCTTATTTATTATATCGAAGCACATGTCCATCTCCTCTTGGGTAGAACAGATGATGAGACAGTCATCGATATATCGACAGTATAAAGCAGGGTGCCTAGCTAACACGGGAGCTTCAATTTTGGACATGAATGCGATGGCCAGAGGGGGAGCTAGGCGCTGGCCTATAGCTAACCCTCTTATCTGCGAAAAATACCTGCCCGACCATCTGAAGATGTTGCAGCTGAGGCATTCTTTTAGCAGCCGCATGACTTGACCTATCGTGAGGCCAAACATGTGAATGCCAGGGTGATGTTCACTGAGAAGTTCGTAGACTGCCTCAAGTGCTGAGTCGTTGCTGACATTTCTATATAGCGACGTCACGTCGAACGACTCCACCACCCAATTCCGTTCCACATGTGCTGCGTGTAGGCGGTCAAGGAACACATTGGTGTTTGGGAGATGAGCTGGAATGAAGCGCAGAAGTTGCCCAATGATGCTGTTCAGGAACCACGCGATCCTGTCCATGGGGCCCCCCACACAGCTGATGATAGGTCTTACCTTTATAGTGTCAGCTGTGATGGTGTCTAAATTGTCTGTGCTTCTAAATTTATGAGTTCTAATTAGCAAATATAATACTGGACAGGATGGAGTTTCCAATTTGAGACGCGTAATGAGTGCCGCAATGAGGCCAGCTGCCTTGCCAACAGCAACCCACTCCCGGTTAAGCCTCCGATACTGCGCCTGGAATGCCTTGAGGGTGGCTGGACGATACACAGAGGTATCTTCCAGATGGCGCTCGGTTATAGCAATGTCGAGCTGTCTAGAAATTTTCTGAATTTTCGCAAGGTTCGTGGCGATGTTTGGCCTGGTAGCTTCAGCATATGTTTGGACTTTTCAGACTCTAAAGAAGGCGACATCGCCGAAACGTTAGTCGTCAATAAAGCGTGTACTATCTCGGTTTCGAGTTCAACACCACACCAAACAATTGGACAACGATCAATGCCGAGATTCATCGAGGGTCGAACCTGGCAGCTACCCTTACTGTGTGTTGCCGTATACGGGTCTGTTCATACTTGGGTGTCGATGTAGGACTGTTTGCTAGTGTCTGTGTTGACTGATCGACTGACTTACAAGAAGGGGCACTATTGCACTTTACGGACTCCAGAGGACGAGGAGAGGTCGAAAAAAAATTTCGCCCTATCTTCGCCTAGGGGGTTATTTGGGGTGCTGATCACGAATCTGATATCCGTTTTTAAAATTTCGACAGATTACGGTAGATTACGGTAGGTACCGGTGACTAAGGCTGTCGAGGTCATAATCACCGATTTCGCCCAAACTTCGCTTAGGGGGGTTATTTGGGGCGCTGATCACGAATCAGATATCCAGTTTTCGTTTTACGCTGGAGTACGGTAGGTTACGGTAGGTACGGGTGACTAAGGCTGCCAAAGTCCTGATCACCGATTTCGCCCATACTTCGGCTAGGGGGGTTATTTGAGGTGCTGATCACAAATATGACATCCGTTTTTCGTTTTACGCTGGAGTAGGGTAGGTTACGATAGGTACGAGTGACTAAGGCTGATAAGGTCATGATCGCCGATTTCGCCAAACTTCGGCTAGGGGGTTATTTGAGGTGCTGATCACGAATACGACATCCGTTTTTCGTTTTACGCTGGAGTACGATTGGTTACAGTAGGTGCGGGTGATTAAGGTCACGGTCACTGATTTCGCCCAAACTTCGGCTACAGGGGTTATCTCTGGTGCTACGGGTGAGCACAGCATGCAAGCGGTCCCGCAGCGATCGCCTAAAAATTCGCAAACCAGATGGAAACCATTTTTGCGGGAAACTCTGCGATAGACGAAGGCTTAATCGAGAGATAGCAATCTAAGCATCAAACGAAAAGCGGATGTCAGATTCGTGATCAGCACCCCAAATAACCCCCATAGACGAAGTTTCGGCGAATTTTTTTTCGAACCTTCCTCGTCCTCTGGAGTCCGTAAGGCCTTTGTCATACCATCGCTCACCCCGAGCGACGCCTAATGATGTGCTCCCATTAGGCGTCGCTCGGGGTGAGCGATGGTATGACAAAAGCCTAAAGTACAATGGTGCCGAAATAGGCGTTATGGTGCAATCACGTACACCACACTGCAGTCGCTCTTGTTGCTTTTTTATACTTTGCGGACGCTGCCGTCGCACTCGTCGCTGCGCGCGCGTCGGTCTCATCGCTGTTGTCACTGCTGTCGCGAAGTGTGAACAGACCCTAATAATGAAGCATAGCAGTTACCGTATACTAGAGCATAGGGCACATCAAATAGTGCCTTGGCGTCATTAAGTAGATTAACTTCCAGTCAGCTAAAGGCCTGCATTTAGTACGGGCTCATGCAAAAATTAAAAAGTTTGAAGCTTTCCTAGTGGGGGGGGGAGGGAAGGTGAGGTGGGGACGTTAATCGTGCTGTTTCTATTTCTTCAAATTGAGACGAAACTATTATACAAAGTCAGCAGGTTTCTTGAAGCGGTAACGTTATCCCCAACGCTACCTACCATAGATAATCAAGAAGCATATTTCTCTTACTAAATCAGTATTAGGTAGCTCGTTCAAATTCAGTTCTAATGTGCCTTTTTCTTTTTCCTTCGAAGAGCTAATTGCGAATATTTCTAGTTTATAACTTTCTTCCTACTAGTTGTGGCTATGTTTGATTAGACTTGCTTAGTTTTTATTTTGAAACAAAAGATCCTACAGCAAACATTCTTACAAAAGATCTACATCTCGTTTCAGGTTCGTTGAAGCGCATCAACGAATCAAATCGCATTTGCGTGCCATTTAGAGAGGGCTTGTACGCCGTTGCCCTGATCGACCGGCATACGATCCGCCGATCATCTGCTTCGCTATGATTGGCTGGCGCTCCACCTCCTCCCAATGCTGCCCATCTTTGCGACATTAACCGACATTTCTCCTTCATGAAACTTCATTGGCTGTGTGAACGATTCGATTTTCAAAGTATTACGTCCCATTAGGATACATTTAAAAGTTTTGACAGCTAACTTCCCTCTCTGAAAAACCCAATGTTCCAACCCAACCCAAATGACGACTGTCTTCAGCACCTTAAGAATATAACCCCTTAGAGCAAGTTCACTAGCACCCTCTTCGTGTTTTCTCACCCTTTTTCGTTGAGAATATCCACACGATCACCGAATCCATTGTCGACGTAGCACGAATGAACAAGCATTCCGAACGTGTCCTTCTTCTCCACTTCCACACACTCCCATCTGAAAATACATGTATTTCACGGTCTTCCTAAGGCAACATCTTTGACAATGCTGCTGCTGTTTCGGCGACTGACACTTTGGAGATCGAATGGCAAGCTAAAGAGGCTGTCTCAAAAATGGCCTCCTTAGCACTGACAGTTCCAAGAAAAAAGAAACTACTCACCGATGGTAGACACTTTCTCCGAGTGTAGCATACCGTACAATCTCCCCGTCTGCGCTGCCTTTTCTGAGGGTGTAGGAGCACTGTGGCATCTGGTAGATTTTCTCGCGGAACTGCGTCGTTATCATGCTGCAACCCGAGGGTTATTCATTTCTTCGCCTTTATTTTCACTGTGGTGAGTACCCACCTAACAGAGAGTGGCACAGTGACTCGCTTGTCGGCTTCCATGTAAAAGCACTGAATCTTAACCATTTGATCGACCTTCGTCATGAACCTTAATGAATTTTTTATGCCAAACTATTTCTATTATTATTAGGTTGGTGAGAAAGTCCTGCCAAAGGGTAATTTTTTTCAAAATTTTATTGCTTAATTTTGTGAGCGACATAAATCTACAAAGTAACTACCGTTTACATCCACAACATTCTGCCATCCGATGGGGAGATCACGAAATCCTTTCTTCCGGAATGGAGTCAGCTGTGACTCGAAGAAGTGCTCCAACTCGGATTTCCGTTCGGTTCGGTCGATGAAGCATCTATCCCTTAGGTGCTGTTTGAGAGCTTGATAGAGGTGGTAGTCCGATGGCGCAACATCTGAGGAATATGGTAGGTGGGGCATCACCTCCCAACTAAGCTCCTGCAACTTCTGGAGAGACGACTATATAACGTCGGGGCCGAGCATTGTTGTGAAGAAGGTAAACATTCCTCCGCCCTCGCGGTTTGCGCGATATGGCCTCGCTCAGCTTCTGCAGCTGTGTAGCGTAGAGAGGGACGAGCGTTCTACCCCCTCGTCCCCCTGGCCCGCCCACTCCCAACCCCCTGAGCTTGCTTGAGAGTCCAGTGGCTGCCTTACGAGATAGTGGAGACGCAGACGTTTGCCACGCCTCGGTTTAAAGGGCGGGGGTAGAACGCCACTACGCCCCTTACCTTCCCCTGGAGGATGTCCGCCTTGAGGTTGTGGTTCTCTATGAGGGAGCCACTGAGCATTCCGAGTATGGTTAATAAGGAAGACCCAGGATTCATCTCTTGTGACGACACTCTCGAGAAAGTCCTTATTACGAAAACGAACAGGAAGAGACTGAGCGCTAGTCAGTCGCGAAGCCTTGTCCGAGTCTCGGAGTCAGTCAGTCTTCACAGCAATCGTAGTATTTATATGCTCTCAGAAGCAAATTGCCTCGTATGCGAAATACTCCAGAATGTTTGTGCTACAACTACGTGACACCAAACAGTCCTTGAAAGTTTCTATTAAATCTTGAAAATTTTCAAAATTTTTGGTGCAAGACTTTTCCACCAGCCTAATGCTTATTGCACGAGCATGCTCACGTGAGTATCAACAACCACTTCCATAAAACAATTTGCCGAAAGCGAATTAGGAGTTCGGAGTTTTATATTGAAAATATGCTCAACTTTTTTGTCAAAATAATATTGTGTCAATCCGGCTGAATAAATGAATACTTGTGTTTGTATTCAGAAGCAAGTTAAAAACATTAAAGCAAAAGGTCTTGCTGATATTCACTGCAGATTTCTTCAGTGAATAGTGAAACAGCTGAAAAGAGACTTTTCATTTCAGGGGATTTAATTGGAGGCAAGTACTAAAAACTCCAAAAGAGTATGTAAGTATGTATTAAAACTAAAAAAAGGATTTTTGTTGATTCAATTTTCTTTAAAATAGCCAATATATGTCAAGATGTTTCGTTCAAATTTTTGTATTGTATCACGTTTTTAACTAATAGATAGTCTTCTTTCTCATCCTCTTCTTCTATATTTTGCTTCTAATAATAGTCCAAAAACCACTTACAGTGAATGAAACATGAAGACTACGGTCATCTCAACAAAGATGCCTCGCGGATTCAACTGAAATGAGGAAATTGAGCAGCGAGTGGACATAGACGACGTGCAAAGCGGACGAACCGATCTGTATCTGTGGACGTTGCAGGTGTTGAACGGCACAGTGATGCCTATACTCTTGGGATCAGGGAACTTCTCCGGACCGGCTCGGCACTGCTCCTCGTGGAAGTGATCCATGACGAAAACGTAGCCGTCGAAGGGCTTCTTTGTCGACGCTCGCACTCCTATCCGGTCGGGGCCACAGATGATGTCCGGTGTACCAGGTCCTTAACTCATAGAAAGCAGAGCTAAGTCATTGTTGAACAACTTTCAATGGAACTATTCAAACGTTGTATATGCCATGTTAGGATAAGCAAAAAGGATGAAGGACGTCGTTACTCAGGTCCTTTTGAAATGCGCCACGCATTCTACTCCTATGGGATGTCCTGAAGCCGATTTCAATGCGTATTTGGCATCCACACTGACTTGTGGTGGTTAACCGATGTACAAGTTGGTGTTCTATCCTTTCCAGATATGTCTGGAAGCATCCACCGACTCCAGAAGGATGAGAAGCTTAGTAAGCCTGGGCGGAAAACGCGAACCAGTAACCTGGAATCGCGTGCAGGCGACTGCGCTCCACGTGTCTCGTTGTATGTAAAGCTATGTAAATCACGACATCATATGATGAAGACTCTAGTCTGGCGCAAGAACCCTTTTCCAAGCGAATAATAGGTGACACTGCGAAAATGTCATTCTCTCAATATACAGGGTGTCTCGAAAAATGTATACACTGTTTGCAAGCTGATAACTTTGCTCACAGTGAATGTAGTGAAGAAACTAAGGGTCCATATAAAGCATAAAGATGATAGAAATTCTCTGACATATGAGCAGTTTGGAATGCGCCATGCACTCGTCTAAAATGTTGCGTTTCACTCGATTGATTGTGCTTTCAAGCGAAACACACTCGATTGATTGTGTTTCGCTTGAAAGCACAGAATTTCGAAATTAATTCCTAACAAAATTTCTGCGTCGTGTAGATAATCAAGATTGTGCCATGCCACCGCCTAAAACCTTGCATTTCAGACTCAATTGGTTGAGCATGAGCTGAATGCTTGTTAAAATCTTGTTACTATTTGGCAAGAAGGGCGCGTGTAGCGCAGTGGGAGGAGGCGCCGACAGTCGCATGCATCCGATACCAGGTTCCTGGTTCGGATTTCCCGCCCAGGCCGACCAAGCCTTTCATCCCTCCGGGGTCGGTGAATTGGTACCAGACGTGTCTGAGAAGGATAAAGCGCTGACTTGTTCATCGGCTGGCCACCGCAAGTCATTGTATGGCCAAATACGCATTCATATCACCTCCACGACATCTCGTAGAAGTAGAATGCGTTGGCGCATTCCAGAAGGGATTGAGTAAGGCCGTCCTTTATCCTTTATCCTTTATTTGGCAAGATTAACCTGTGCTGTGCTTCTTTTAACGGATAAAACTTCACAATCTCGTGAAAGAAATGTGACACGCGAGTTTATTGATTGCACAATTTAAATGTGAGCAGGAACCCCATTTTCCAACACGGAGGGGGGGGGGCATGGCGCAATCTTGACTATTTACAGGCCACAGAAGTCTCGTTACCTTATGCTTTCGTATGAGTCCCAAACATCTTCAAAAGTTTCACTGGCGGCAATGTTAGAACCTTTCAATCAGTACCGGCATTTTTCTATGATACCCTGTACTTTTCGCAAGCCGAAGTTTGTTTTTAAGTTTTAAACCTTAAAAAAGTACAAAATCACTTGAAACTGCCACTCTGTGAAGAAATTATAACAAGTATTCAAGCGAAGCAATCGAATGCCATGCCGTTCGAATGCACAAAATTTTTTATTTTCTTAAGCTTTCATACGAACTATCAACTTTTCCAGTACCTTTGCTGTGAGCAATGCTCTCCCCTTTCAAACAGTGAATAAATTTTTTGAGACACCCTGTATAAAGCAGGACATACGTCGATATACGTAAAAAACGTCCCGAACCGGGGAATCGAGAAGACGATGCTTGGAGTGACACGATTCACGCAAGTGAGATAAGGCTTCCAGAGTCTCGAGCTTCGTCGATGTACGAAGATCAGAGATGTAGTCGCGTTGCCAAGTTGTCGAAAATGAGGTGGGCACGTTATGTGTTCCGCAGACACCCACTATATGAACTCTGTCACCGAATGAATTCCGTGGAATGCCAAAAGAATACAAGGACGCCCACATCGCTTTGTCGCTGAGCGATAGCTCAGCAAAAATCGACACGTATGATTTTCTGGCCGACAAATCGCTCCCGCCGCTCTCTTTGCAAGGTATTAACAGGTCCTAAGACGAGCGCTGACACTGACTGGATTTTGCAGTGTGCCAAAGGAACACAAGAACGACCACCAACGTGTTAGTCGGACTTCGTTGTAAGGTCCTGGACGAAGCATGCGACGCTCTTCTTCTCTTCTTGTCCGTTGAGCGAGGAGGATCTATTGGAGCACTCTGGTACGCAACAGGGGATCAGCTGGACAGCAAGTGATGCAAATGCTAGTCGTTTTCAATTTCACAACATCCTCTAATCTTATTTGTGCAGATCGCCCATTGATCGCAACCTCCTCGAGCATGCTCCCGGTAACGTCACCAATTCCTATTTTCGTGTGCCAAAGTGGCCCAGTAGTGGGTTCCTGGCTAGATTGAGGTGCCTTAACAGGCACTCTGGACGCGCACCACTCGCGTTACCGTGCCCTCTAGCTTGAAACTGGGACAAATGGGGACCGCGGTAGCGATCGCTCGAGTAACTTGATTACCTGTGAGACGACAGGTGATGTGAGCGGTGCAAGGTCGTAACAAGCAGAACTACAGCTACACAGTTCAATTTTTTTCAAGCAATATCGCCCTGTGTTAGCTGAAATCTTTTTCGCAATAATGACTTAAAATTGTTAGTCTTTATTCATTTGTAAACAAAAATGTTGGGAAGAAAATCGGACGTGACATTACAGACTTCTAGCGTGCCGATAAGCTGGAGGTCATATGCCTCGAAAAAGGAAACGGTTCGGCAAAAGTTGACTCACGAAATTCGGTCTTGCACATGTCCCACGTCAACGAGTCGGCCAGTGACTTGTCGAGCTGATCGAAAGACTCGACGGTGAAGACTCTTACCGGATTGCCGGTGATCGAAAATTCAATCATTTGAAGACGATATAATGATGTGCCTACTATCACTTGCACCGTAATCGAGGTTCTTAGGTTTTTGTCGAGTTTTCCGCCAAAGCCGACAAGGCGCTCCAACCCTTCTGGGCTTTTGAATTGGTACCAAACTTGTCTGAAAGGGATAAAACAATGAATTGACTATCACCTGGCCAGGACAAGTCATTGTAAAGCCAAAGCGCCTCTACGACATCTCGTAGAAGTAGAATGCGTGGCGCATCACGGAAGGGACTGATTAGTGCTGTACTTTATTCTTCATCCTTTTTGTTTATCAGTCAATGTCACTACTTTGTACTGTATTACGCTTAAAGAAGAGTTTGTCTAATAGCTTGTTGAAAGTTTAAGCTAATTCAATTCAGTTTCTTTAGACCTCAAGTGACTGGTACCGACGATGTAAGTGCGCAACGGGCGGGAATGCTCCAAGCCATTACACTACCGGCGCTGGTTGATCGAACGTTAAGCAAGCTAGCTTCAGATATTTGGCAGTGAGACTAAATTTTTCGCAGAAAAATGCAGAAAAGGCGGGTTTTTGCGAGTTTCGAAGTATTTAAATGCAAGATCAAAAAAATAAGGACAATGGTAAAGGCCGGCGTTAACTTATCTCTTTTCGGATGTGCCACGCACACTACGACAACAAGATGTCGCGGAGACAATATGAATACGTTCTTGGCCTATACAATGACTTGCGGTGACCAACTGATGTAGAAATCTGGCTTTGTCCTTCCCAGTCATGTCTGGTCTCAATTCACCTACCCCGAAGGGATGTAAGGCTTGGTTGGCCTAGGAGGAAATCTGAACCAAGAGCCTCGATTCAGGGTGCACACGACCAACCGTGCATCCTCCGACAGCGACACTGCGCGTCCCTTAATAAAGGTAACGAAGGAAAATGCCGTACCTGATGGAGTTGATGCACATTGACGAGGTTGGTGACACCGATTGCATACACCGTGATGTGGGCATCTCGTAGTACTTGTGCCGGCTCAGAGACTTCGTCCTGTTAAGAATCACCTGCATATACAGAGGCTAGCAATTTTTGTTGAAAGATTTTAAACCTAGTTGAAAGTTTTTTCTTAGAGGAGACCTGACCACCGAGAACTTTGGTGGGTGTTTCCGACTCGTAACGGGTTTCCGCGAACCATTTGTTGCGCAGCGGGGTTTGATGGGGTGAGGCGGGAAGTCATCAATTTTCATTGATCTCAGAAGAATACATTCTTGTCCCGAAGTAGGTCAGTGAAAGCTTTTTTCTTGATGAATCTACTTTTCTCGCTATGCGGATCGATGTCGCCATGCAAAACTGTGTTGAAGGCTTGCCATTCACTAGTCTATTTATTTGATAAGCGATGAAGTAGAAATCGAGATGAAGATGGAAAACGAAAGACAAGGCAACGACAATAACACATATAAATTCGAGAGGGACAACTGAAACTACGACAGCTGATACATATTTAAAGAACTGGTTGGAGGAGAGTAAGATTTGATAATATGAGGACCATCCAAGGGTTTCTTCGTCGACCCCCTTCACGCTCACCTCACTAAGTATAACCATCTAATTTAGCCCTCATAATATGACAACAAAATAAAAATTTTAATATTATTTTTGTCATCCTTGTGTCTATTTTCTCTTTCTTTTTTTCTGAAAATTACTCTGTACGATGAAATGATCTTTGACGATTGGCATTGTGAATATTTCCGCTTTTCCAGGCCTCAAAGAAGGCAAGGTTGCTGAAACGTCAGCCCATATAAAGCCGTTAAAAATTTAATGAGCAGCTTAATAAGACCTCATCATAATAGTTTTATTTTTATTTCTACTTAAATTTCAGATGTTTTCCTCGTAGTGGGAACAGAAGTCTATTCCAAGACACTCAGCTCGAACTCTGTTCTCATCATTTCTTTCCTTAGTGAGGAACTTCTTGAGTTTCTTTCACCTGACTCTGTCCATCCGTGACGACGACAGCCACCTTTGGGATGTCTCCTCCTCGAGCACCGTGGAAACCGCGCTCCAACGCCAACTTGAGCGCCTGACCTGTGTTGGTAGCGCCGGAGAGGAAGTTGATACGTTGAATGGCCCACTCCAACTGAAAACAATGGTAGTTTAGATAACATTTATAGTTACGGGCGCGAGTAGCGCAGTCGGAAGAGGGGCCGTCTGTCGCGTGCATCCGATACCAGGTTCTTGGTTCGGATTTCCCGCCCATGCCTACCAACCCTTCCATTTCTCTGGGGTCTGTGAATTGGTACCAAACCTGCCTGGGAAGAATAGAGTACCGATATGTTCATCGGATGGCCACCGCAATTTATTGTATAACCAAATACGCATTCGAAATTGCCTCCGCGACATCCCCTAGAAGTAGTATGCGTGGTGCATCCCAAAAGGAGTTGAGTAACGCCGTCCTTTTTTTATTCATAGTAATTTATAGTAATCATTTATAGTAATTTATATGTTACAACATTTATAGTTGTAAGATAAATAAAGAATGAAGGACGACGTTACTCAATCTTTTCGCGGGATGCGCCACGCATTCTACTTTTTTCGGATATCGAGGAGACACGAAGGATGATTGTACATTCGGCCTATGCGAAAACATGTGATGAACGGCTGATAAAAAAGCCATTCTAAAGAAGACCGGCAACAATTCGTGAACCCCAGAAGGCTGAAAGGCTTTGTTGACCTGTGCCGGAAATCCGCACCAGGAACCTTAAGGCTCCAGGACCTAACTCCGACGCGACGTCGCGCGCTGTCCGCGTGCGACATCGCGGCGCTGAAACGCGGACGTGCGCTCGGTGACGCATGGTTAGCCGCGGAGCACGAAATGTTCTCAGTGTTCAAGCTCCCAGACCACATTTCTAGCAAGAAACTTAAGATTCCACAGAATGTGGTAGGCAACTGTCTGGAGTAGGACAAATGATCCGAGAATGGGTGGTAGTGACCTTTTCCCGTAGTGTAACCATAATCACGGGTAAAAATTGACCGAAGAAGTTGTACATGGCAAATGCTGACGCTGGAAACCAACCACACGACCAAGATTCCTTTATAAACTGTCGCTGATCGTCCTATTGAAACCACATTCATAAAGGATCTCCAAGAAACGTTGAAATGAGGCAAACGCGTGCCGCGTGTCCCTGTCGGAAGCGTTTGTAGCCGTCGGAGGCATCGTACCGCGACAACTGGTCCAATTTCGTCGCGCACCGTGCGCGACGCCAGGGGGGTTCGCGCGGCGTCGGAGTTATGTCTGCCCCCGGAACCTTGAATCGCCCACAGAGGGCGTCTCCTCCGACCGCGCTACCGGCGCCCATTGTGTCACATAGCATGCCTAGCATTTACCTGAGTTGGATGTGTGTACTGGTTGAGTGTGAACTCCAGTTGAGGCGTTTCGGCATACTGTATGATGGCCATTCGACTGCCTTCATTCGACACATTCATCCGTTGGGCCAGATGCATCGCAAACGCGATCTGAATTCATTGCTATTCCCTACTGTAAGAATTTGCAAGTTGCTTGAATTGCTTGCCAATATTTGCTTCATCGAAACTGCTTGTGAAAACGAGTGTTGAATATGATATTTATCATTTTAAAGTCAATTCGTGCACAAAATCAGACATTTTTAGATTCAAAGTCTTCTGAATTAAAATGGAAATCCTTAAAGTTGACCTAGACACGCTTTCGAATTAATGGCACCAAAAAATTGCCACTTTCCTGCTCTTTAAAACAAGCTTGTAGCCATTATTTTTCCTCGAAAAATGAAAAATTTTGATATTTCAAACAATGTGTTCGCTTATTCAGTAGGTGAATTAAAACTCTAAAAAAAGTTGTAATAAAATTTTCCTAAAGAAATTTATTCTAACCTTCTTGGAGAATTTCTAATTTAACACAGAAGAAGCTCATTTCGATTCGAGTTCAAAAGCCTCACAGCTATTTATCTTAGAAAAGTGTCCAATTTGATTTGGAAAACATCCAGTTTGATGTGAAACGTGTCCAATTTGAGGTGAAAATGGTACTTGTCTTCAATATGGAAAAGTGTTGAAATTGGTGCATGACATCTCTACGAAACCCAACAAAAATCTATGAAAAATCTATGAAATGCTCTAAGGAAATTCAAAAATCTAGTCGTCATTGTTTCTAGAAAGCTTAACAGTTTAAGAATTTGGGTTTTGGAGTTACCACTAACCTGATTCCGAAACGTGTCATCGCCTATTGAGCCTGAGCCATCCAATATGAGCAGAAGATCGACCGATTTATTAGAAACACACTCTGAAACTGTTGGCGTTACGTGAGAGATTTGAGTACTTTGCGTAGGCAGAAAGGAACAGCACCCTCTGGCCTATCTCTTCAGAAATCGTCTTGTTTTCGAATTTTCCCACACATTGTCGACGAAACACTCACCATGTATCAATTCAGAATCGACGAGACCATTATCGATAGGATGGGAAGACACTGAGAGGAATAACAATAGTGGCAAGATTAACCTCTGAAAATATTCCTTCATTAAATTTGTATTGTATTGTAATTTGTTATTTGTTGGGCGCGTGTAGCGCAGTCGGAGGAGGCGCTGGATGTCGCGTGCACCCGATACCAGGTTCCTGGTTCGGATTTCCCGCCCAGGCCAACCAAGTCTTCCATCCCTCCGGTGTCGGTGGTACTGGTACCACACTTATCTGGGAAGGATAGGGCGCTGACTTGTTCATCGGTTGGCCATCGCAAGTCACTGTATGGCCAAATACGCATTCAAATCGCCTCCGCGACGTCCCGTAGAAGTGGAATGCGTGGCGCATCCCAAAAGGGATTGAGTAACGAAGTCCTTTATCCTCATCTTTTAAATTTGTACCAATAACCAGCTCTGGCGGTTTTTGTGCCACCGTTTTTCGCTCGTTTATAACGGAATCAATTCAACTTACTCCGCACTTTTGAATAGCGTGTAATACGGAATTCTTCGCTCTATCTGAAGGGATAGTTTGCGTTTCACAGGTGCTCGATAATTGTTCGAAGACTAATTGGAGTATGTTGAAAAAGCAGCGCAATTTCAAAGTGGGCCAATCCGCTGTAGAAACAGCCCGGCTAATCAACCATTGTGGGACCGAATGATGTTGGAGAAAGGGCCGTGTAGCGGTGGAAATTTCATTCCGGAGATTCAACCTTGAAGACGAAGTACCTACAGCAGTTCAGGACGGCTATTTGAAGGCACTCGTGGAAGCCAATCCATCGCAAGCAGTCCGTGCGATTGCGGAAAGTCCAGGAGTCAGAAAAATTACTGCTACGGATGGCTCGAAGTGCCTCGAAAAGATGAAGAAGCTCGATTAGTGGGTGCCCCACGATCTGAGTGATCGCCAGAAATTTCGTATTTCGAAATCCGTTCTTCGTTGCTTCTCCGGAATCAAAACGACCTGTTTTTGGATCGAGTCGTCACATGAGATAAAAAGTGGGTTTCATCAAGAAAAGCGCTAGAAGCGTTCTGGATTTCTAGCAGGAGTCCAAGAGTGAGCAACCGAAACGCGTGTTTGTCAATCACGAATGATCTTCGGCGGTTTGCACCATTTTGCGAGCTCTGAGAATGACCAGGAGGGGGGGGGGTGTCCTCCCCATTATGACAATGGAATGACGGCATAGTGAGTCCAGTCGCTACTGGTCATCGACTAACTCTGGGTGATTGCGCAATCGCTTCTCGCCAGCGGCGGTGGAATTCTGGGTGAGTTTGCTCGACATCTCAGGGTTTCGTATTGTGCTCTTGACTCTAGATCAAAAATGCTAGCGCGTGGAGCGCTTGGTCGAGTAGAGTACAAGTCTAATTTCTCGAGCCATTTTTAGGTCTCCGAAGGCAACGAAAGGGTCGAAACATAAGGCCAAAAATAAATATCCTACCTAAAAACCTCGTTGGCGGAGAAAACACAACACGTATTGAACGACAATGCAGAGGTTTCAAGATGAGAAAACTGGAAATTTACTGTCTTCGTAGAATTTGTCGCGTTTCGACCACCCAGTTTTTCCGTTGATGGAATTAGTCAAGTGGTACCGCGTTGGAAAAACTGTGATGATTCGAGTGGTGCTTATTTCGACTGAATCCGGTGAGCATGAAGAAAGCTATGAAGTGGAGCAGTCAGAACCGCTAGAACTTTCCGGCCAACCTAATATGAAGTCAAAAAAGTGACCTAGCCTAGCAGATGACCTTTCTTTAGAATTTCTTTGTCGGACAAAGCCATCCTGTTCACTTTTCTAACTGTGTCCCCCACCCCAATAGGATGGATCGGGGAAAAATTCCTCGAAACTACTGGATAATTCTGCCTTTGGATTTCTAATAACTTTTTATGGTTCCTACCTCCCTTTAAAGAAATTAAAATTCAAGAACTTACGGCCATATCATAGCACAAGTAGCTGCCAGTCATTGCATCGCTCGAATACGGCATGAAGAGTCAGTCCAGCGCTCGCATTATACCAATTCTGTATTGCACCAGCGCTCTAAAATCACAAAATTCGTAATATCAACATCAATCAATTTTTGATTTTTGTAAGATTCAATATCACAACAAATAGATGAGACTGAGCTACCCACGATGTAATGACGCTCCACAAGGAATGAAAGGAAAAGTTCGCAATGAGAGGAATGAGAGAATGAGAACAATTGGAAGAGCTCGCTTTAAGATAAGGCAAATTGTTGTTTTCCAGATGAGAACCGTTTGACGGCACCCGTCATCTTGTCAGGTCGCCCACGACGGGGTCGAACCATTCACCTCCGAGAACGAGGAAACAAATTCCTTTTCTGACGGAATTGGGGCAAGTGCCACATTGGGAGAAGGAAGGTGTACGGTTAAGACAAAGATGTGAGCAAGACGAGCAAGGGCATATATGTGTTTTCCAAAAACCGTTCACTTTTATCATAAAATCAAGGGTTTAATATTGAGTGGATACCCTCGTGTTATTTAGTCATCTATTTAGTTTTTACTATTTACCTATATATTTATATAATAGTATTAACACAATTATTTTTTGTGAAGATAATCATTGGTTACAGCTGTATAAGAGATAACAATGGCAGTGGTGAGACATTCACAACAAAAAAGCAGAAATTCCAAAACGTATATATTTAAGTTATGTATATATATATATTTATTTGTTTAATATTTATTCTTATCTTCATGGAAACTCTGAACGAACGATGCGACGCTCCTCGTGTTTATCGAGCGAAGAGGATCCACTGGAGCACTCTGGCACGCGACAGGAACGAATAAAGGCACTTTTGGCGCCCGCTCAAGGAGCAGTAGGACTACAAATGATTTTCATATTTTACATGTATATTAATATTATGTTTATGTTATTGATTTGTTCAATTTTATTTATATGTTTATGTAATTATTTATATTACGGCAATTATTTCACAATTATTTCACAAACTATCCCTGAAAATGTTCTCCGTTTTAACGTCAATAATATTAGGTTGTCTCACAAGTCCCCGCCGTTTTTTTGAACGATTCATTGCGGATTCCGCCGGTGGTCTCTTGCATAGCGCTATACAGCTTTCGAAAGAAAATTTTGTCAATTGTTAGGTCGTTAATGTGAAAAGTGAAAAGTGAAAAAGTAGCCATCTGCGTTCTGTTGCTGTTGCTTCTCTCGCTTAGATTTAGCATTTTTGCAAAGCTTTTTATAGCGTTTGGAAGGCAATGTTCTGCACTACAAGAATACGTGCTGGCCCTATTTTGCTCCTTTGTCTTTTATTGGTTTTTAGGTTCAAATTGGGACGTCCGACTTTTCCGTCCGAATTTTTACTGACAGCTCCTGCTCTGTGGTCAGACTTTTTTGCTCAGTGTTATATGTCGTTCGAAAGAGAATGTCTCGCTTTAGTCCTCAGTCCCCAGGTCCTCAAATGGAGGTGCCAGGTCGACAAGGATGAGCACTTTTGGCACCTTCCTTGCTTTCAACCAAGTTTCTAGCGCGGCTAAGGCACTAGAGCACTGGTTTACCGCACAAACGCTGTTTTTCATCGCCAGTTACAATTCCGTGCAAAAATCGTTGAATATGTCCGTGTGATGAATGATGACGAAGAAGCAGGCCGGCAGCAATCGCCACTCGCTGGTTCCTGAAGTTGCTTGAAAGCCAAGAGCAGGAGTTTCGGTAAAAGTTCGGACGAAAAAGTCGGACTGCCAGTTTGAACCTAAAAACCAATAAAGGACAATTGAACAAAATAGGACCAGCACACATTCTTGTAGTACAGAACATTGCCTTCCAAATGCTATAAAAAACTGCGCAAAATATTCCAAACCTAAGCGGAGAGAACAAGTGCGCAAATACCTGATTTTTCACTTTTTCACTTTTCACTTTAACGACCTAACAATTGACAAAATTCAGGATGAAAAAAAACGCAATACATGCTCAGATAAAGCCTATCATTTCTTTCGAATGCTTCATAGTGTTAGTAAGGGTACCGCCGGCGGAATCCGCAATGGATCGTTGAAAAAAAACCTGGGACAACCTAATATGTTTAGCTTCAGAGCTGTGACTCCTGTCTCCTTTGAAAGAGCAAAAAAGCTCAAAAAGTGTGAGCTGTGAAGTGTAGAGATTGCGCCATGGACAAGTTCTACGTTCTGCAATATTTATTGATTGGTAGCGTTTATCTAGAGCTCTTCGAGAAAGGCTAGTAGGATATTTCGGTTTATCCCCGCTATGCCATGGATTGCTCATGAACTAGACTTGCAGCAAAGCTGGGGTTTTGAAGTGAACCAAAGGAGGGATAGTCCTGTTAATTCTGCTTCAAGGAGGTAGTTCTTGACTGAAGCATCCTCCAAAATTTTGCGACAAAGAAGGAAAAAAGTCATGAAATACGCTACAACTGGCCGATCGCCTTCATATTCATTTCTACTGGTCATTATGACACCGAAGATATGAGGGGATATAGGATTGAAGGTTCCAGCGTAAATCATAAACTTCTAGTGCTTTATTCATTCATTTCCGTTGATTTTATTTAACATTAATATTATTGAAGCTCCATTTAGAAAAGAGTTTTTAGAAAAAGGATAGCATTAATAGTTAGACTCATCCTTGGTATATGATTACCTTGACTTGCAATCTAGATTGCTTAGAGATAAGTGAATGAACTCTTTGAAATTCAGCGAGTTTTTTAGATATGGAAAACTAATCACAAGTCCGAATTCGACTGCAGTTTCATGAGGTGGTGATCTTGTGCAGCTTCAAAGCCTACAAAAGATGGTCGTTTCCATTAAACTTACATTAAACCTATTATTTTATTAGGCGTTTATGGCACTTAGTGGGTTCATGCGCAACCGGTTTAAGTAGCGGGCAAGAGAGGCGCCAGCCAATCAAAGCACCGACCACACGAGGTACACAACCACATGTTGTTGACTACCGTTAGCATCGGCAGCGGCTTTCGCATCGGTTCACTGCTGCAACATCTGAATGTGATCGAATCCGGTTGTGCATGAACTCCTTAGATAAAAAGAAACGTAAGCCGAATAAAGTGTTGTAACAATCTCGGTGCACAGCTCCAAGAACAAACAATTCAACACGAAACATCATGCCGAGATTCATGGAAAGTCGGACATGGAGTCTACTCCTTAGATAGTTTTTTAAATTCAGTATAGTTTTAAGAAGGGCGCGTGTAGCGCAGTTGGTTGAGGTGCCGGCTATCAC
Organism: Heligmosomoides polygyrus polygyrus; assembly: GCA_947396885.1. Lineage (NCBI taxonomy): Eukaryota > Metazoa > Nematoda > Chromadorea > Rhabditida > Heligmosomidae > Heligmosomoides > Heligmosomoides polygyrus. The sequence goes on along the minus strand of OX377203.1, from coordinate 82,633,876 downwards.
GTGCAGTCGATACACCGGGTTTGGGTGCACCCGGTTCTTGGTTGCCCGCTCAGCCCAACCAAGCCCTTCATCCCTTCGGGTTCGAATTGATACCAGATTTGACTGGAAAGGATAAAGCCCTGACTTTTCCATCGGCTGGCTACCGCAAGTCATTGCATGGCAAATACGCATTCAAATAGCTTTCTTGACATTACGTAGAAGTAGAATGCGTGGCGCATCCTAAAAGAGATTGGGTAACACCGTCCTTTACCTGGGCGCCTGAAGGTGAGTCGAACGAGGCGCCGACTGCCGCGTTCACTCCTCCTTCGTTCGGTTTTATAAAAATTAGGTGCAATGCACTTAATTTTAAAGGTATTTGTAATAGAATTGAGAGATTTATTATACGCTGTAGTGAATGACTCGTAATTCTTCAGCGTTTCCCATCGCCAAAGACGGAACTCATGAAGAACCAGCGCGCTCGTTAACCATCTACCGAAAGCAGTTACGATCAGTGTCGACAACTGATGTGTGACCGATCGGGTCCTTCACGCGTTTCCTAGAAAAAAAAAAGCTGGAGCGAATAGGCAGAATTCCTATGTTTGGAAGTCGTCCCTTAAAGTGATGACTTCTTAGGTGCAAATAATATAATAGAAGAGACATCATAGGCTAGAATCCATTCCCAATGAAGCCAAGGTAGACGATGACCAATTCATTTGTTAGCTTAGCGCCCTCACTGGGCTCATTCAACAAGGCTTGAAAATCAGAACTCTCAAAAATAACCTAGAGCAGTTGAGAATACAATTTTAAACTCGGATTCAAGATTTAACTCTCTTGTTTAGCCTATTTTAACGAAGTACAAAAGCCAGAGATGTTAATCTTTGTAGGATGCGCACACCTCCACTTTTTTAGGATACAATTTTATATTGAAAGTGTATTTGAATACAAAACGAATTTCCAATGTAAACGGACACACGTTAACCTTTCACAGACAAGTCTAATACGAAATAGTCGAATCCAAGAGGATTGAAGCCTCGGTGGCGAGGCCGGGGGGGGGGGGGGACATGCAAGTCGGTGTTTCCTATTTGGACTAGTGTGAGAAAGATGGCTTTATTTGGAAATGGTTCGTAATGTGTCGTGAACACAACTTCAATGAGATCTCGTGGGTGTAGACTCATTGAAGGAGCTACCCCATACAAATCCTTTCCAGACAAGTCTGGCTCCAAATCACCATCTTCGGAGCGATGAGAACTTGGCGACCTGACCTGGGTGGAAATCGAGCCTTAAACCAATTAGGAGTGCAAACTATAACAGGTGTTCCATGCTGACTACGCCAGATTGGGGAATCTGCCAAAAAAATGCCTTTTTTCTTTATTGAAAAGTTTCTGCGAAAGGTCTACTTGTATAAGAAAAGCCATGCTTAAAAGATACGGAAAATAAACATCGGAGTTAACCAGTTCCTCTCTGGGATGCGCCATGCATTCTCCATTCGCGGGATTTGCTGCCGCGATTTCAAAGCGTATTTGGCTTAAACATTGAGTTGAGGTGGCCAGCTGAAAGGCATGCCAGTGTGTTTTACATGGCAGAAGCGTTTGGCACTACATGAAAGCTTGTCCTGAGCGGGTAACAAACTGAGAACTTTGACTAGAGGTGCACACATAAGCGTTATATACATACAACGTGGCCTTTTTTTAATTCTTCGCAAAAATCCTGACTGATAGTGCACGGAATGCGTATCTTATATGCCTTTCACTAACGGCATAGGTGTTTTCAGAGACTCATCCGTATGAATGAATCAGATGATGAAAAGTTGCAAAGCATAAAAGATGGCGGAAACCAAACCTTTTTCAGATACGCCACGTATTCTACTTCTAAGGTATGTCGAGGAGTGATTTTCAATGAACGTATTTGGCTATACAATGACTTGAGGCTGTCAGCCGATGGGAGTCAGTGTTTTATCGCCCCCAGAAAAGTCTGGAACCGACTTGCCAACCTTGGAGGAATGGAAGGCTTCGTCAACCTGAGCATCAACTGTGTCCCAATTAGGAGTGCAGACGACAACCGGCGCCTTCTCCGCCTGCGCTGCCGCGCTGCTATTAGATGGTAGACGGGAAAAAACGAAACGGCGATCTCCAGCTTTCGAAACTGTGATGTGAACTGTTTTAGCGATACTTCGCACTTACGGATAGTACTAAAGGATGAAAATTCTGGGGAGATTTGTCTATTCTCAGACTTTTTCACTACATTATTTCATATCGAAAAATAAATGATGCTGGTCAAAGCTTCGGTATTTTGCTTAGAACACTTCACATATAGGATAATTAAAAGTCCAAGGTAGGTTTAAAGAAGAAGAGGATCAACTGCAATATGGAACGATCTCATAGCCATTGTGCCGAGAAAGCATTGATAAAGGGAAAACGGGATCTCTGAGTGATATAAATCAATGAGTGGAATTCTGGAGCGAGCTGCGTGAGAATTCGGAATCAGAGTCGAGCGACGGGTGAAAGCGGGGATCGGGAACCCGGCACGCAATTGGAACTGCTGATCGAATATGATTAGCAGCGATCCGTTGAGTGACGTGATCGGCCGCTCTTCTGTGGCATTCAATTGTGGGGAAAGTGGTGAGTCGTATTCCAAACAAACCGGGTAGTTGGGTCATCGGATTCTAGATAGCTGGATGTTCATTTAGCTCTGAAAATTGCACAAAAATGCGAAGGTTGCATGGAAAAAAGCAGCTTTCTAAGCTCTTCCGGAGGTCAGCGAGAGCAAGCAGCCCGAAGCCAGTTTGCAACGTCGAGGAAATAGGATGCGGCTGTGGTGATATGATCGGGTAGCGGTCGAGTCATGGAGCAGCAGTAACAGGGTCGAGACGAAGCGGATCGTCGACGCCGTCGTCGGGATTCGCCGAGAGGAACGGGTTGGTTGGCCGCTACGGGTCGACGAAAGTCGCCTAATCCCTGTATTGGTAGGGAAAACATGAGCGTCTCGCTGATTAATGCTCTCGCGGTGGTGCGCGGCCGCCGGCGCCTTCTCGCGCCTCGTCCCGCCGCCGCTCTTCTGGACTACTCCGTCAGCCGCGTCCGCCGCTCGCTCTATGACCCCGATCGCTTCGGCGACTGATTCAGCGACACCCAGATGAAGCTACTGGTAACAACACCTTTGGAGTTTCGCGCTAGAGACAATGCTGGGAGGCAGCGGCTTTTAAATTTCGGTAACACACCAGTTTCAGGGCGCGTGGAGCGCCGTCGGAGGAGGTGCGATTCTTGGCTCGGATTCCCTCCCCCCCCCCCAGAAAGCTAACCAAGCCTTTCATCTCTACGTGCTCGGTGAATTGGCACCAGACTTGTCTGAGAAGGATGAAGCGCTAAAGTAGAAGGCGTGGTGCATCCCAAACGAAAACTCCGTTTAACTTTTGCGTGAGCGTAGAGCGGCTGGTATAGAAGATAGAAGTTGTTGGGTGGATGTTTAGTTACGATCAAAACTCTTGCGCCAGGCGGGAGTTGAACCCGTACCTTCTGCTTTCCGGACAGCGATGCTACGCCTTATTCCCACTGTTTAAACCAATGGAGTATCCACAGTATCTTCCTAGCAAGCCCACATCTATCAGCACTCACCCGTGTTATCGCGATGAGCCGGCCGCTGATACCAGTATGAAACCGGTTACGCTAAAGGCATTCGCTGAAATGATTTTTAGCTTTTGCTTGAGCCTAGAGCGACTGATAAAGCTGCGGAAAGCAGAAGGTGCGGGTTCGAGTTCCGCATGGCGCAAGAGTTTTGATCTCAACTAAAGGTTCATCTGACAACTTCTATCTGTGCTTTATCTCTTTATTTGAGCATATAGCATTTATTAAGCTAAAAGTGTTTTAAAATCAGTTTAGCAAAAGTTGGGTTATTAAAGAGAATAAAAGTGAGTTGCTCCATGATTTGCATGAATTGGGAAGTGCTTTTCTTTCAAAGGGATTTAATAATTCATTTACTGAAAAAGTGTTGTATATTTCGTCAATAAATAACGTCCATTCTTTTTCAAAAACTTATATGTAATTTATCACTCGATCAACAAAATACAATTTTGTAGCAAAAAAGTAAAGCCAAGCGTAGACTCTATTCTAATTAGGATGTGCTTAATAGAGGAAGCACAAGAGAAATGGTGAACGAGTGTGAGAGCGCGGTGTTAAAACCAGCTCTTTTAAAGTCTCGGGAGCAACCCCACGAATTGTGCTGATGCTATCGCAGAACTAAGCACAACAAAACTGCTTGAAGTTCTGCATGGATCAGAGGACGTATAAATGGGTCGCGGTGAGATGATTAGCCATTAATATCGCTGAAATGGTGGTCGAAAGGGAACGAAAGTGAGACGCAATTTCAGAGGCGCGAAATCGCATGCCGAAGAGATGAACGAGAGCGAATTGCAACGTTGTGATTGATAGGAAAATGATATCGCGAGGTCGAGATTCGCCAGGGGAACCGCAGCTCTTCGGCCGGCGCATTGCGCTAGAAGACTCATTTTCTGCCCTTACTGCAGTAGGAACTTGTGGCACTTATCAGGGTGGAATATTAGCCGGTCACGATAAACAATTTGAACTAAATACCGGCATTTCCCGTTGAAATCTCGCTCAGCAACTTTCCGAAATTTTTGAAAAGTTTTAATCGAATTTTTTGGAATCTGAATTCGACCGAAGAACCATCGATACATTTGCCGCTCTCAACCTATTGTATTAAAGGACAAAAAAAGATAAAGAGCGGCGTTACTTAATCCCTTTTAGGATGCACCACGCATTGTACTTCTCGGGATGGCGTAGGGGCGGTTTGAATGCGTATTCGGTCCATACAGTGACCTGCGGTGGCCGACTGATAAACAAATCAGCGATTTATATTAGAAATATTGGAAATATCTGAGCACTCGAAACCATTTGAAAATTCGAAAAAATTCGAGAGTACAACTATTGTACCAGTTCTTCGACCACGAAGGGTAGGAAGGCTTATTTGGCCTTGCGAGAAATTCGAGCTACAGTGCGTTTCAAAAGTATGTTTCCACTCTAAAACTTGCTCATATCTCGTTTCGCACTGATTTCTGCAGGGCAGCACTAGCTCCTCTAGATTCCTCGTAGTTGAAGATAGGTAACTATTCACTTTCAGAGATTTTTTCCTCTCACACGAGAATCAGAATTTTTTGAAGAGAATTGATTGAAATTTGGCGTTTCAAAAGTATGTATCCATTCGTGAAAAACAAACTTTTTACTAAACTCAAAAGTCGATCGAACCACCATTATTTCTTATAACATGATGCATCGTATTATTCATGTAACTGACAAGGTTTTGTATGATTTTGTCTTTGCTGGTGTCCCATGTAATCAAAATTACCACCACGTCATTGAACTGTCGGTTATTCGCGTAGGCTCGTTGAAACACGATTCCCCCCCACATGTTCCCCATTCCGTTGCTGTCAGGGGAACAGGCCGGCCAGTCCGCTACTTGAATGTTGGAGGGTGGAGCCAATCTTTGGTCAATCTGGACACATGGATTGCAGCGCTGCCCAGCTGCAGAACATGTGTTCTGCCTCTCAAGAAAGGCATAGGGCTAGACTCCACTACACCTCGACACTTCAGACTGTCCGTGCGACACAACGGAAGCTTAAGCTTCAGCATTTCGCTGCTGAAGAAGCGGAACACCGTCACTAATGAACCGTTTTCAAACCGCCTCCAAGACTGAGACGGCGGGGCTTCTCGCAGGTCTCTCCAATAATGTCGGTATCCATCGGAAACCATCCAGATACAATTTTTGCGTTGATATAGATGAATACTTTTGAAACGCACTGTATTAGGGTGTCCAGAAAGTAATTGCAGAAATACGGAAATTTTTTAATCAACATTTTATTAATCGACCAAATAATTTCAATCAACACCCACTACTCTCTGCCAACGTTCCACAAGACTTCGAATTCCTCTGTTGTAGAAATCCGGCGACTTGGTGGCGAAAAATCTCGGAGGTCATTTTCGAGGTGGTCACGATCTTCAAAACGCTTCCCGTCCAGATGATGCTGAAGTGATCGACAAAGGCGGTAGTCGCTTGGGGCCAGATCTGGGCTGTACAGCGGATGCGGAAGAACTTTCCATCCGGGTACCAGAATTCTCCGAGAAGTCGTCTTCGCGATGTGTGGGCGCGTTATCGTGCAGCAAGCGAACTTTGTCGGGCCTGGGCTGTCCTTGCGCATCTCGTCGGCTAGTCTCTGCAGTTGGGTAGCGCAGACCTCGGCACAGTCGTGCTGTCAGGCAGCAGCTCAAAATGGTAGATCTCATAAACTCCCCAGACGCTCAGCATGACTTTCCTCGCATGAATTCCACCTTTTACGAAAGATTTCGGCACTTCATCGCGTTGGCACCACACACGTTTACGAGCGTGGTTGACGTAGAGGACCCACTTTCGTCTCCTGTGACGATGGTGTCCAGCCTGTCGTGCCCCGGGTGAGTCCGCTGCATCGGTGGTAGAACTGATGCGGCCCTCAACTCGAGGCCACGTGTGAGGCACAACCGGTGTCAAGGTCCTACCTATGCGCGCTAGCTCTTACACAACCTGCCAAGTTAGGGTGAGGCCTTTGTTGCCCCGACTTAGCACACCTCATACCAATGCGGTTGCTATTTAGGGTCTCCTGTATCTGCGCTCAGAATAAGCCTTCCCCCGCTCTCGAGTCATATGACAGTGCGCATCAGAAATTATACTTCATAGCAACCCAATACATACACAATACATATCAATATAGGAACACAACGGCCTACGAGTTAAGGCTGAGCCCCGCCAGCTTACCTAGGGGTCAGCCCCAAGCGCAAGCCGCAGATCCTTCCTCGTTTCTACCCTGGAGCCTGCGCTCACGAGGGCGGTGGCTTGGTCGGCCTCTGCGGTTACCTCTGTTAATGTCCCTGCGCGTCCTGTCCTGGTCGTCCTGTAGTCCTGCGCGGCCTGTCGAGTGAAGTCCTGGTGGGGTGGATACTGCGCTGGCGATGGAATGGAGTGCGGACTGACCGCTCTGAGCGACGACGAAGCCGAAGACTGCCGGGTGTGCGCGGGAAGGCGTTTATAGTGAGTCACGGCGCGTGCGCGCGACCGTATGCCCTCCGCAGCGGGACCAGTGCGCCTCCCAGCGTGTGTGTCCTTGAAGAGTCGTGATGGAGCGTGGCGAACGTCACGACACAGCCAGTTGAAGGTGCGACTTCGGGAGAGCAGCTGAGTGCATATGTCCAGACGCCTTCGTCAGTTGTCCTCGATACAGTTCGTGTGGGAGCCACTGACCGAGCTTTTTAACCGTTCCAAGAGATCGTACTCCATTGTCCACGGTGGATCGGGAACAGCTAAGAGCAGCAGCAAAATAACGCATACCTTCATAAGGATGCTGCTCCGCCAGCTTCCTCAGTTCAACCAAAGATATCGTTGTCGGTCGACCAGAGCGAGGCTCATTTTAAAGACTCCTTTTCCCACTTCTGAAGCGTTTGAACCAGCTATACACAGGCCGTACAAAAGGAGCTTCAGGGCCGAATACATGACAAAAGTTTCTATAGGCTTCTGCAGCGGAGTACCCAGATTCAAACTCGTAAGGGAGTAAGTGTCTAATATGGGTAGACAGTTCGGCCATCGTACAGTTAAATAGGTAAGGAAGACGGAGCTAGGTATGTTATGCAGATAGAGCAGGATAGTGTCTTTATACAGCACTTATGATGAAATCTTCAGAACATTCTAGAGAAAATCTGGAACATTGCGAAGTTTTCTGCAGATACTTTCTGGACACCCTAATAGAACCCCGATTAGGGGTGCAAACGAAAACCGGTGCCTTCTCCGACTGCGCTACCGCGCCATGCGTTAAGTGTAGTTAGATGGTCGGTGCGCTCCCACCTCCCAATGCTGCCCACATTTGCGACATGAAACTGAGAACTATTCTGAATGATAGATCCTGAAATGTAATCATGAAATCTTGTTGAAAATTAGTTTTAAAATGTGATTTTAAAAAATAGAGAACGCTTTTGAAAATAATTGATGGTAGTACGAAAGAAGGTGCTATCTAATTACTTATTTATTAGGTTGTAACGAAATAAATGGCACTGAACCAGTGTAAATTTAAACAGTTAATATCTCGGCTTGTAGGCAAGTTTATTAATCGAAATAAGAAACCTCTGATTCTACATATCTTTGCCGACGTGACACAAGCTTTTTTATCCCAGTAGCATAAAAATCAGAAGTTCTGGAATTGACGAAATCTTCGAAGGCACTTTCGGCATCCTGTTGGTATTTGAATATTTTCCCTACCAAGAAGTCGCCAAGATGCTTGAAGAAATGGTAGTCTGTTGGGGAGAGGTCAGGAGAAAACGGGGGATGTGGTAGAGTTTCAATGCTCGGCTCATTCAATTTCTGCAACGTCATTCGTGCTACATGGGGGCGAGCATTGTCGTGCAGAAGGAGAACTCGCCTTCGATTTACCAAGGCTGGCCGGATATCCTTCAACTTTTTCATCATTTCTTCAATCTCAATGCAGTACTTCTCTGCCGTGATGGATTCACCGGGAGGGAGGAAGCTGTGGTGAACAATTCCCAGCGAACACCACCATACTGTCACCATTACCTTCTTTTGGTGCAATTCCGGCTTCGCAAAAGCCTTGGGGCTCTCATCGCTGTCCACCCACTGTGCCGATCGTCGCCTGTTGTCGTACATTATCCATTTCTCGTCACAGGATACGATGCGATCAAGGAATGGGTCCGTTTCGTTCCGTAGAAGCAGTGCGGACGAGATCTCATATCGTCGGTTTCTTTGCTCCTCAGACAGCTCGTGAGGCACCCATCTTTCCAGCTTTTTGGTCTTTCCAATTTCCTTCAGATGCCGGGCAGCTGTGTTGTGACTGACGCCAAGAACCTTCGCTATCTCCCTGGTACCTTTGTGTGGATCCTCCTCTACCACATCTCTCAGCTTGTCCTCATCAACATCACTATGCCTCCCACGACCTTCATGTTCTTCCAAGCTCTCATCTCCATTCCGGAACTTCTGATACCAACGATACGCCGTCCGAATTGTGGAACATCCTTGACCGAATGCGGCGTTGATCTTCTCGTCCGCCTCCTTAGCTGTAGTGCCCAGCTTGAATTCATACAAGCAAATGCCTCGGATTACCCTTTTGTCCATCTGCAAAAAAGCCAATAAAACTCTAAAGTTTTCCCGCTTTTACATAGAAAATTTGGTACTTACCGGTAGAGCAAAGTTTGCGCTTCTAAATGATATGTCACATGTTACGGATTGTTCTTGATCAAACGCGTAAAGACGCGCCAAAAAATGGCGCGAGCCAGTGTCATTTAATTCGTTACAACCTAATATTTCTGGCCGATGCATAACATAAGGGTGTCAGTACAACTATCACTCATTCAATAACACAGAAATGTAAACAGTTATTAGGTTGGAAAAAAGTCTCTTTACATTTCGAAATTTGTTTACCGTTCTCCTTGTAAATGCTGATTTCGTAATCTTATCACACTTGCCTACCGTTCGCGCGCGGACACAGGTCAAGTCCCTTCTTGTACTTCGTTATCCATCCAATCTTCCGAACTCAATGCCAGATCTACCTCATGGCCATTTTCGGCACGTCGTTCTTCATAAATTCATTAAAGGATCTACAGCAGTTCAGCAGCTGACCAAACTAATCATGTGTATATATGTATATATGTATATATATATATATATATATATATATATATATATATATAAGCAACGTCAGGAAGGCCAACTGAGTTGGACGACACTGAACTACTCCATCTTCTTCGTACCGATAGTAGGCAGACGACACGTCAGCTGGCAGAGAAGCTCGAAGTGTCTCATGGGATAGTGGGAATCCATCTGAAGGCTCTTGGCTTTGCATGGAAATTTGGAGCTTGGATTCTACATGCACTGCCAGACACTCATAAAGGTCAAAGGCTTTCCATCGCTGTTTCTTCTCGGTCGGATACGGAAGAAAATCGTTTCTACCCCGGATTGTGACAGGCGATGAGTCCTGGGTTCTGTATACCTACTTCCGAAGGAAAAGACAGTGGGTACGAAAAGGAGAGAACCCTAAGCCTGATCTCAAGCCCAATGTTCACGAAAGGAGGATTCTCTTAAGTGTTTGGTGGGATATCAAAGAAGTGATTTACTGGGAAACTCTCAGAAGTGGAGAGACATTTACTGCTGCCACATACTGTGGCCAACTCCACAAAGTCGCCGCAGCTCTCCAAGAAAAGAGGCCTCAGAAGTCAAAGGTGATAATCCTGCATGACGATGCAAAACCACATGTAGCAAGACTCACAAGAGACACAATAGAGGAGCTGGGCTGGGAGGTGATGCCATATCCACCGTATAGCCCTTTCCTCGCCCCTACCGACTACCATCTCTTCCGTGCCCTCAAGCAAGAAATTGGAGAGAAATATTTCGAAACGGATGAAGACCTCAAGAATTGGGTTCAGCAACGGTTCGACTTCAGACTGCAGTCTTCTACGAGAGAGGAATTAGAAAATTACCCAGTCTCTAGAAAAGTGTAGTGGAACAAAACGAAGATTATCTTAGTTGATTTGAATTTGTAGTTGTGAAGTAATAAATCTTTGAAAAAATGAAAGGAATTTTTTGAGCCTAATAAAATCTAGGAATGCAACAGCCTATTTCTAGTGTTGTGTCTAAACAGCCGCTAATGCGGCTACTACCGTGGTACAGAGGAATTCAATGAGATGAAGCTGGAACCAGGTCTACGAGTAAAACTACATGAGTGTAAGTGTAAGTTTATTACTCTGCTCAAGACAAGCTTCATATACAGCGGAGAGCAATAACGGAAAACAAATACACGCCAAGAAAATAACAAAAACGTACAGAACAACAAAGTGAGCAAGATACTAATCCCTGATACACTAAGGCTTCAAGATGAAGCTTCGAGGCTTTACGTTTGAAGTCTTCCAGGATGTTAGGGAAAGGTGTGTTTCTTGCAAGATTAAAACACATAGAACCAGCTCTGGTTACTAGAAAATCGGACACTAGCGAGGTCTTAGCTCTGTAAAAGGCGATTTTGTTCTGTCCACCACGAGTGGTAGACGAAATAATCCCAAAGGCCATAAAGTTCAATTTAAATTTCCTCGTTATGGTTTACCATGTAAACAACGAAAAGATGCCTTCTTAAACAAAAGAAGAAAATATCGAAGCATTTATTCCTAATTGACGCTCAGGGTATTCTAGAGTAGAAAAAGTCACCAACTCTATTAAGAAGTTTCCTAATAAGAGAAATTAAACCTAATTCCTAATAAGAGAAATTCTGAACTCTTTCTAAAAGAATTACGTAATTTTTGCGAGAATTGAAAACAGTAGTCTCCAACTTCACGATCAGCTTGATATAATTAGCATAGCCAAGATAAGTAAATTTTTACTACTTGTTGTCAAACCCTGAACCGAGTCTTGTATTCGTTTTGGACACTAGGTACTATTAGGGGGGGGGGGCAAAAGTAATAAGACAAATTGAAAAAATCTTCATCTCTTTATAACTCAATTACAACTCAGCGACGCTGAGGATTGTATTCGCCATTAAGTTCAATGACCTTGCTGCCATTGATCGGCCAACTTCCTGATCCCATCCTTCCGGAACTGCTTAGGCCTGGTGCCGACCCACTGCTCGTTATGGTTGTCAAGGACTGCTTGGGTCTTGTGTCCCTTCCTGTAGGAAGTCCTATAGGCTCAAGAAGTAATGGTAGTCGCATGGAGAGATGTCCGGCGAATACGGAGGGTGAGGCATGTGAACGTAGCCCAGCTGAGCAAGCTTATCCTTGGCCACTTTTGCCCGATGGGGTGCGGCGTTGTCTAAGAGGAGGACCTTCTTGAAGCGTTGCGAATGAATAAGAGCGAATCGCCGGCCCATCTCTTCTATTTCGTTCACCATGGGCTTGGAGTGTATCGTAGCGCTCTTGGGAAATAGCTTCCAGTAAACCGATCCACGGGCGCAGACCCGAAAGCTTCAAAGGTGCTTCTCGCCGTGAACATCTCGCCGAACGAAGGTCGGTAACAGGTCACCAGGCCTCACCCAGACTCGCTGCTTGGCAGGGTTAAGGTAGAAGACGTACTTCTCATCTTATGTGAATATTGAGTCCAGGCTGCTCGGGGTTGGGAATCAGGCGAGATTTGCGCGACACAGGTCGACTCGTCAGACTGTGGTTTCGGCATGGAACAGACTGGGGTTTTGGCATGCTTCTGGAAAGGGCGGAAGTGGTAACTTCTCAGATGAGCTTCAGTAAGTAGCATATAAACATACAAATGCGATAAGCACGAAACCAGACTCCAGTCACGAATTATATGAGCACGGAATGGAGAGTCTCATTACTTTTGCCCCCCCCCCTAATAGACAAGATATCTCCTCTGTGCTTTTCTTTATTCTAGACATTATTAGGAGATAGAATCCTGAAACATCTACATCAGTTGGGCCAAACAAGAGTTTGAAAACCACGCTTATGTCAGCAAGTGCGCTACGAGAAACCAATAAATGCAGCCTATTTTCACAATTTGTCACCAGATATCCTAAACAATAATTTGTAAAGGAAATTGACGTCTGACCTTCTTAAGAAGGGTCTTGTCTTTTGATTTCGAACGAGAAAAAACCAGCACCCAACCTCCACAAAAGGGCGAATGTATGACTTATAAGCTGTAAACAGCGCATTGAAATTGAGAGAAGGCCTAGACGTGGCGCTTTACTCTGCTCCCCTCAGATGCTCGTAAAGGTAAGCTGGCCGGGGCCAGAGAAAATCTACGTTATATCGAGAGTTGCGTCTTGCGTCTTATCCAATACAGGAACGTTATAACGGGAGGGGCTTAATCTCGTTATAAAGTAAGAAATAATAATCTATAAAAGAATGAAGCCGACGTGCATTTTGTCTATTCGCTAAAGGATATCCCGTAAACTAAGAAATTTCGGATGTATGAAAAACTGTATTTTGTAGTGTAGCACCAAAATTTCATTGGACCGTGATACAGTCCAAATAGGTACCAACACGAGGAACCCGGAGAGAGAAGGCTTGACTCGCTTAGGCGTTATCTGTACCAAGTAACATGAAGTCGGGCGTGAGCAATGGCGCAGATTGAACTAGTCGGAAAGAGTTTGAGTTTCATCGATGTCAGGCTCGCAGAACCGTATGCAGTTCATCAGTTTTCCATATGGTATGTTGATTCAATGCGCTTTCCCTATTATCGAACTCGTAAAATGTCCAATTAGCGAATGGTGAGGCGGTTATGGCGTGTTCGGATGCAAATTTATTCATGAAGGATAATAAAAGAGCGCGCAGGGCCGCCGAGGACATTTATCACCATCGACTAGTCAAGACGACAAGCGCCACACTGATTTCGTCTCCTCCACAAGTCGTTCACCCATAAGCTGAACGTTCGCTATGCGAGGCGTAGCGTTGGCGAAGAGTATAATTCAGCACATCAATTAAGTTTCTTTAAGCCTTAATTGGCTGGTACCGAGGTTTTAACTTCTCATAACGATGTTTGGAAAGCTCTAGCGCCAGGTGGCAGTCGAACCCACATCTCCTACTGACTGGGCGGGAATGCGCCATTACACCAGTTGATCACCTTTCTAAGCACTTCGACGAATTCCTTAAAAAGCGCAGGTATAAGTAATTGCTGGTTACTTTTAATAGAAGCGTGTTTAAAGCAATTAGAAATTAGATCACGCCACGAATTAGGGAGGCCGTATACTGGACACGTATGGTGCAACTGCCATTCGTAGATTTCAAGTCCTACAGTTTTAAATTTTCACAGCATTTCTTCGTCTATCCTGCAGAAGGCTGCAGCTCTCCTTCCTCTCCATACCTTATGACCGGAATTAGGACCGGACCACTAGGTGCTTCATAGCCAGCTAACTGCTTGCTGTGCTTAAAAGTTGTTTTTGACATCGTTTCCTGACGACTTCCCATTTGATCCGAAGTTATTACTTAAGAGTGTGCTGCCAGGAGCTCGTTTTCCTGTAGAGTTGGATTGTCTTGAAATACCTTTAATATAGAGGACCAGTAATAAAGGTTTATCTCACAGTAAATTTCAGCCCAACAAAAAACATAAGCACCACGCTTAAGAACCTAAAGTATGTAGAAGATATATAGAAGTGCAAAGAGTAGAAAAAGCAAATTGAACGGAGCGAAGGCTAGTGGCACACATCGATAAATACTAAAATCTGACCAAAATCCGGAACAAACTGTAGACATCTCACAGGAACAAACTGACGACGATGAGACTATACACCCTAGGTCGCCGTCAGAGCTATGAATAGAATCAGAAGAGGCAAAAAGTGTGGAACATGCTGCTACGAACTCGATGGGTGGCAATAAATCAGATCACTTTGGGAAAATAATATTTGACAGGGGGTGAAGTCAAGATCCGGAAAATTTCTACAGACGCGACTAAAGTTAAGTCGATTCCGTTGAGGTGGAGCTGGAGTTGGTGAGTTCGAGAGCGTTAGCAATTGTGATCGGCTTCATGTCATCGCAGGAATCAGTCTGTGACGACTTCAGCAGATCGCCTTGCATTTGAAACGGCATCTGTGGAACTCGCTGCGGAAGCATTGGACTGAAATATGAGAAAAAATCATGAAGTACTGAATGACTTGTCAAAATAATTTTTCCGAACCCTTTTTTCTCTTGAAATACTTGCCTGAATATCTGCTTGCTTTTTTATTATTACTATTATAGAGTAAGATATCAGATAGGGCCGAAAGTTTGCGTCGTTTTAGACCTTTAAATCCAACTGGTTAGTCAATTTTCACGTCAACTTGGACTTTTTTAGACATTCTAATATTCTAAGTATAAAGCTTTTAAAAGTAAATTAATTTTTTTTCTACAAATCAAGACAAGCGCTTTCTAGATAAAAATATAGATCTTCCAACACGGGCTTGGTTCAAGGAAAATTTAGCATAATTTCCTTACAAACTTTCTATTTCACCTGCCCTAGAACACACGATTTGAAATTTCATAAAAAATTCACCCCTTTTAAAGAAAATAAGGCACTAGTTAAAAGTTCCGACTCCACCGACAAGACTTCGGTCGAAAAAAATTTTTCGCTGAAACTTCGTCTAGGGAGGTCTGGGTTTGGGGTGCTGATCACGAATCTGATATCCGTTTTCACGATTCGGTCGGAGACCACCCATACCCTTAACATGGGTGGTCTCTGACCGAATCGTGAAAAACGGATATCAGATTCGTGATCAGCATCTCAAATAACCCCCCTAGGCGAAGTTTCAGCTAAAAAAATGTTTCGACCGAAGTCTTGTCGGTGGAGTCGGAACTTTTAACTAGTGCCGAAAATAAGTTTAAAGTTAAATTTCGCTTTAAAAAACAGGAAGAAAGCAATTATATAGTGCGCTCAAAAAGGGATGCGCCATGCACTCGATAGACATTTGGTTGATTTTAAGAAGAATTTTAAGAATCTATTTTTTAATTGATAGTTTAAACGTTTCGTACTTGAAACATTAATGCAATGGTGTGTTTCTATAACGGCTTTTGTCATACAAAGAATAGGAAAACTATTCGGCTTCACTCAATCTGATTTTTAGCTATCCATCAAATGAATATCGCGACGGTCTGACGAGTGCATGGCGCGGTCTCTTCTCTAAGTAAAGTAAATGATTACTTCCTTCCTGCGCTTTGGAACAAAATTTAATTCTCTGTTTTTCTTCAAAAACATTTTTTATAAAATTTCAGACAGTGCAACTTATTGGAGCAGATTTGAAAAATTTGAAAAAGGTCACACCTAATTTTCCTTCAACAAACAATCATTATAACTTTCTTGACAGGTCTATATTCTAATGTCAAAAGAAATTGATTTAATTTGGAAGGTGATCAGTTTCATTTTAAAAGATTCAGACATACTAAGAAGAGCGTCAAATTTGATTTGAAAAGTCTCCAACGTAATTTGAAAAATGGTATAATTGTGGCTTTTTGAGGCTTTCGGCAGATAAATAAATAAATCGGCCGAAGCCTTTTTGAAGTTTGAGAAAGAGAGCTTTAGGACGCGAAAATTGGTCATTTCGGCTTTCACGAAAAGCGGCTTGAACTTTTTAACCCTACATATATATAAAGGGGTAAGTGTGTGTATGTGTGTATGTGTTTCCGTCACAACTGGAGTGGGGAGGGTCATATTGTTAATATTCGACGGTTGATGGCCATCAAAGCGGCTCGAAATTTCAGCCCTGAGGGTAGTCGAGGTCGCTAAACACGAATCTGACGATCGCTTTTCATGTATCGATCGACATCAATCGATATTGGTCAAATAATCATTTTTTGTCAGATGTTTTTCATTTTTTCGATTTTTTTTATTGACGTAGTCAAGATGTTCTTCCTGAGCAAACCATGACACTTTGGCAGCTACAATCAATGATGAGAAGTTATTACCGCGGCGAAGCCGCTAGAAAGCCAAGCCAGAGGTACGTCGAGGAAGCGGTTTGAATGCGTATTCGGCCATACAATGAATTGGCATATGGCCATATTTGAACTACTCGTCATATTTCCTCAACAACTACGGTTATTCTGTGCGGATCTCTTATCCAGGCCAAGAACTACGTCAAGTCAAGAAATACGTCAAGCAAAGAACTATATACGCCAAGCCAAGAACCACACGTAACTTCGTCACCATCTATACCGTCAACTGTAATTGGCACAACAAATGTAGTGTCGCAACCAGCCGACAAGCCAAGGCTTACTCTTCCCAGACAAGTCTGGTAACAATTTATCAGGAAGGCTTGGTTTGTTTGGATGGAAAATCCGATCCAAGAACTCGGTATTGGGTGCAATTAACAACCAATAATCCTCCGACTGCTCCACATGGGTCCAATTTTAAGAGAACATCCTATATATTTTTTAATGTGCCTAAAATAAAATAATTTTTCCAGCACTAAAATCTTCTATTAAATCGACAAGTCAAACATTTAAATTAAGGCGGCAGCATGTGAAGCACTAGAACAGCGGAACTTTCGATCATGCTTAATACATTGCGAAACCTAAGCACTGGTGACGTGTGCCTCTTTGGCCTTTATTCCCTACCCCTATCTCAGAGTGAGGCTTCTCTCATCAGACCGCTGCTCATGGGTGCTGATGGTGACCTGAGTTTACCGGCAGCGATCAAAGCCGCATTGTTGCGTGACTGTGTTGTCGTGGCGTCAGTAACGACGGCGGCATGTCGTTGTAAATCTGTCACGACGTGCTGATTTAGCGCTACCGGCGAGTGCTATTCCTTACCAGGTTCTTGGGAAACAACAATGACGACGGCGTCTGAACGGCTCTGGAGATTTTCCACGGTTTCTTTGTACCGAGGAGCGTGTGGAAGCGTGTAGCGCAGTCGGAGGAGGCGTCGGCTGTCACGTGCGCGTGATACCAGGACCATAGTTTGGAGTTTCCTTAGGCCAACGAAACAGTTCATTCCTACGAGGCCAAGTAATAGTATCTGCTAGTACAACTAGGGCGCGTCTAGCGCAGTCGGAGGAGGTGGCGGCTGTCGCGTGCACCTGATACCAGGTTCTTGGTTCGGATCTCACACCCCGGCCAACCAAGCCTTCTACTCACCTGGAGCCGGTGAATTGGTACCAGAATGTCTGGGAAGGACGATGCGGTGAATTGCTCATCAACTGACCACCGCAAGTCATTGTATTGCGAAATACACATTCATATCATCCCCACGACATCTCGTAGAAGTAGAATGCATAGCGCATTCCAAAACGGATTGAGTAACGCCGTCCTTTAAGGATGGCGTGAAGAAACTCTTTTTTCTCACCTGGGTGAATAGGCAAACGCGGCTGTCTTCGCCCACATGTCGTAGCCGAACGGATGCATCAGGTAGGCGAGTTGCGGTGGAATCAACGGCCAGGCGATACCGCCGACCTTCTGGCGCTTGTCCTTCATGCGGCGATTTTGAAACCATACCTGAAATAGAGGTGGTTATCTAGGAGCTATTAGCATCACCGCTTTTCGTGGTAATCTATCATGGATAGTCGATCTATCCTAGTGGGGAGGGAACAGCGCTACAGTGACAGAATCAGTCCAAAGACGCCACACCCTCTCCCTGAGCTTACATGAGAACCATAGTATCATTTGTAGTAGGCTAATAACTGAGACAAATCTAGAAGAAGGTGTGAGAGACAAAGCACCGTATGCCCCTTCCGACTAGCATACATGCCGTTTGGCACTAAAGCACGTTGCTCAAACTTTTCAAGCACATATTTACTATAATGTACCATTTCTACTTAAACTGGACACTTTCCAAACCAATGTAGATGCATGCAAAGTTAAAATACACGTTTCTTGACAAAGCCAAACAAGTCTTAGGTCTTTTGGTAATTGGTTTAGAAACTCAACTAAAAGCGATGCCTTAAGAGCAAATATCTACGCTTTTTGAATCAGCCTAGATTTCCTATCTTTTACGATATTTCCGAGTCTATTCTGAAGTGGTTCGATACGGAGAACTTTTCAGACAAACAGGTTACGCCGTACACTCGTCGCCCAGAAAATTGCAATGTTCACTTGATTGATGACGTAAGTGCTCTGTTTACCTGTTGTCACGTAATGGAGCGCTGTCGCGCTTTGTTCTATGTATGTATTGTGATTGCTTTTGTAGTTTTAGATTTATATGCTTGTAAACAGCATTTAATCTTCCAATCCATTAGGCATCTCGCTTCATGCCTACGTCGAGTGCATTGCGCAATCTTTTCCTATAACAGGAAGCAAAATTCTTTGTTTTACAGTACCGTAGAAGTAGCTTGAAAAATTGTGTTTAAAATATGAAATAGAATAACAATATATCGAATAAAATTGCGTTTCCATTCTCACAGTGTAGTCATTTTCCCTTCAGATACTCTGCGAATGTGAACTTTTATTTCAAATTTTTCTTTAACGGAAGACAACTATGATTTTATCATACCATGTCGGCCTGCAATTATGACACGTTTAATTTTCTTTGTCCATTTCTGTCCATTCTAATTTGGTCTAATTTGTTCTCCACTTTTCTAAAAGTGCCCGAATACAAGTTAAAAATTTAAATTAAATTAAAAAGTATTTAGTTTAAGCTAAAAATGATATTACAAGTACAGTGTTCTGAGTAAGGGAGCTAACCTAGTGATGGTTGGTTTGCTAACCACATTTAAAAGCGTGAGATATCTCCAGAGGTTGACTATGTCGAAAACTACTAGTATTTAAAATTTATGGTGTTCAGGAAAAACTGTTATAAGACGGCTTTGGAAAGAAAGGAGATTAAGAAGTCATCATTGGCAACGTGAGGGGTCTTTCCAAAGAAAGATCTACGAGAAAGTATTCTACTGCAGCTGAAGCTCATACAGCTTTCCATTACCTCCTGGGTTGAACTTGACACCTGACACCTGTTCGGTCCGTTGAGCATGAACTGTTCCATACATTTTACCACTACCTTCGGCCGGGGATTAGATGGCCCACGAGCCCTTTGGCAAACCTCATGCTTCAGCCCGAATACCGCGGTATAAAGAGATCCACTCAAAAGAGTTTGCGAGCAACCGGTCTGTAATGCTGCTTTCCTCATCATCACCTTCAACGTCATCGGCGAGATTTACCGCAGGAAGACTGGAGCAGCGCGGGGCCCCGCTGGCGCTCGCTCCAGCGGGTCCCTTTTGTCTCTGATGGCCTCTGAAGGCCGCCTTCCAGCCATCAGTCATCTCGGCGCGCATAACACATCTCTTCATATAGCTTTATGCAGTCAAATCCTCGCTCTCCGGGGACCGATGAATTATATCCTAAGAGTTTTCCCCCAACACCAGCCGGCCGGGACAGCGCCCACGACGACGACAAACGACAACGACGACGTCGACGTCGACTACGGTAGCTGATTATAGATAATGGGGTACGGTAGGTCGGCATTTGAAAAACGCGCTTCGGCACTTGCCCTCCTTGGAATTACTAGCCAGCCTTGAGTAGGGGAAGTCGGGCTCTGCCGCAATGTACCTTACTCTGAAGGAAGTCCATTAGCGCTCTTCAGAAGACTTGAATCCTCAGAAATCTAGCACGAGAACGATTCCGAATGCCGAGTCGTTTAGAATTCTTATTGTTAGATGCCTTGATTCATTTTCTGATGAAAATAAAGGCATTAATAAGGGTAGGTAATTCGGCTTCTGCATAAACTCACACTTACAATACCGCTCAAATTCTCTGAAACTAAGCGGCGCGTCTATCCGTCACAAGCGTCGCATTGTTATAACTTGCTTCAAATTGAATTGTTAGAATTCTTGCGAATACCAAAAATTCCCTTTTTAGGAGCATCCGATAACTTCTGACAACTCGTGAGCTCATCAGGAAGCATTTTCGTATGGATGGTTTAAATAAAGTTCTAGCTTTACAGATAAAATTGAAAAAGGATAAAGAACAACGACATTAAACAAATCCATGCAGGATGCCTTGAGCGTTCTACTTTCATGGGATATACCACGCTTGTGGTGTCCAGTCGATGAACATGTCAGTGTTGTATCCTTCCCAGACATATCTGGTACCAAGCTCAGTTTGCCTGGGCGGGAAACCCGAACAAAGAACTTCAATTCAGTGTGCTTGCCACAGCCGACGTCTCCCAGACCGCGCTTCCACGAGCTCAATGCCAAGTAGATCATACATATCTATCCGAGTCGGAAGGGTCAGTGCCAATCGCGTAGGTCCTATGCCACACAAACATATTCACTGAATTTAAATGAAAGCCCTCGCATAACCATACAGCAGCTGAACCTCTCGTAAAACCTCATGACAGGGAATGGAGCCGCAAAAACAATGTATGCTCCCCTCCGATTAGGATAGATCCGATTATGCTTATTAGACTGAAGGCGGGGTGTGACCAACTACACTGTCGAATCAAAACCTACTTTGGAATCTTATTTTATTAGTGCTCTTCTAGCTAAACAGCAAAGGATATGCAGCTCAAAGTCGAATTAACACAGCTGCAATCTTGCTCTGGTCAGACCTCTCACCTTATAACTTCTGCTACAGCAAGGTTTTTTAGGCATTATTTACTTAATTCCAGTTAATTTAAAATGAGTTCACGTCTGATACTAGTTTGCCGCCTAAGGATCAGCTCATCCTGTCTGCATAGCTTCAGTGGTGTCTCACCTTGATGGTGCCTTCGGGTAGATTAAGCTCGGCGGCAAGCTCTCCGCGAGTCTTTCTCGACACGTAGTTCTCTTTGGCGAATTCCCGTTCGAGTCGTCCGATCTGCTCTCGTGAAAAGGCGGTGCGATAGCGTCGAATCTGACTGTCGTCTCGTGGATCTGAAACATTGAACGTCGACGTAGAACAAATTGGTTGGCAACAAATTGGTCAACAGCTTTTAGAAACTGAGGATCTAGAACCTTTCTCTGTTCCTTTGTCTTCATCTTAGCTAAAATTGTTTCTCCAATGTTACCCCGTTGTCGAAAAACGGCTAGTATTTTCGCGTTGGCTAGGTTGCAGGTAGCGCAGTCGGAGGAGGTGTCGCGTGCACCTGATACCAGGTTCTTGGGTCGGATTTTTCGTCCAGGCCAACCGAGCTTTCCTCCAGCTTGGTACCATTCTTGTCTGGGAAGTGTACAGCGCTGACTTGTTAATCGGCCGGGCACCGCAAGTCATTGTGTGGCCAAATATAAAGTCGCCTCCACGACATGCCGTAGAAGTAGAAACCGTGGCGGATCGCAAAGGAGATTCAGTAACACCGTTGCTTATTCATTTCTGTTTTCGCGTTCGTGAAGCGTACATAGCTTGCCGTCTACTCATTCCCTTCACGACTGGCTGTTTTTGCCGGCGACACATGTTCATTGACGATCATAGAGCCGCTACGAAAAACATTTAATCGTGAAAATGGGTTCAATTACGGCATGAGAGTATCGGGGGCGCGTGCGCACACGAGAGTGACTGACCGAGCCGTTTACGAGGTATACGGTGCGTCGACGCGTCGTCTAAGGGGGGGGGGGGGGGGCTCGGGGCGAACGGCCGGTGTCTCAATTACTTCTTATTACCACTTTGTGACTAATTAACACGCGAATTATCCGCGACAGCGTGCCCGGCGTGGAAATCGCACTTTAATTGCGCATTATTGAGCGATTAGGGGCCGGTTCGACAAAAACGCGCTCGCGCACGCGATCCGACCCCTCGTCGGCTGCTGCTCGGCTGCTCGCCGAGTGTCATGGCCACAGCGGGAATGAGGTGCGCGAAATGCGAGATGTGAGATCGTCGCTTAAGTTGCGGAGGTCATCTTCCTTAGCGTCATTATCCCGAGTCCGGACAGCTACAGTAGGCATCGTCAGCAGGTATTTCCGACTGTGGAGTGATAAAAGTTTTGTATATTTTCCTTGGGCGCGTCTAGCGCAGTCGGGGGAGGTGCCGGCTCACGCGTGCACCCGATACAAGATTCATGGTTCGGATTCTGACCATGAATCTTGTATCGGGATGCTCAGGCCATCCAAGTCTTCCTTCCCTCCGCGGTGAATTGGTACCAGAATTGTCTGGGAAGGGTAAAGCGCTGACTTGTTCATCAGCTGGCCACCGCTAGTCACTTCATTGCCAAATACGCATTCAAATCGCCTTCACAACATCCCATAGAGGTAAAAGAATGCGTGGCTATCCGAAAAGGATTTACTAACGTCGTTCATTATCCTCCTTTTGTATCCTTTATCTTTCCTTGGTACCAGATTTGTCTGGAAAAGTTTGGATAAAACATTAACTTTCCATCAATTCACTACTGCAAGTCATTGAACAGGATAAATACGCATTCAAAATGTCTTCGCGACATCCCACAAAATACAATGGGTGGTGCATCTTAAAACGGTCCGATTAATGCTGTCCTTCAATCCTTCACGCTTCTTCTTCATGCGATACGTAGTAGTCGTGTTTGAAACACGGGCCAGATTCATTAACCGCTCACCGCCCTCTAACGGCGAAAATGCCGCCAAACCTGATGTTGATGAATGTCATTTCAGGGAGTTTGGCGGTATTGCCACGGTTAGAAGACGGTAAGCGGTTGATGAATCTGGCCCCTGAAGGGAAGTCCTTACTGAATTTTGTAGCTCAAAATCGGATAGTCCGCAGTGGACAACCGTAAAGGATAAAGAAAAACGCTAGTTGTAAATTTCTTTTTGTGGAGAATCCTGTCTTTGTTTCAGTTCAACGCAAGACACATTTCATTCTAATATTCACATTATTATTTGAAATATCGTTACTGCGCTCTATGCTTGAGCTTGTTGAAGTTCACAAAGGCGTTATTATATTCTTGTGAGAAGCATATTTGTGCTAAGATGACTTCTAAGCCTTCATTCATTATCTGGTATAGGTACACTGCTACGGAAGACCAAATGATATCAGCGTAGCCAGATGGTAATTGCCAAAGGAGATACATTTCTAATGTGAATGTAATTGAACGTTCTTTACACCTTACAGCGGTTGTTGGTGTGTCGTGGTGCACATTCGAGTGCAATTGAATAAATAAACAAATAATGAATATGCCATGAACTCCGGTTCTGAAAGATAGTATGTAGACGATTTGAGCTGCAATCACTAACAGTGATTATCCAATGAACAAGTCAGCATTTTGTCCCTTCCAGGCAACTATAGAACTAATTCACCGATCCTGGGGAGAGAGATGGCTTGGACGGACGGTGCGGAATCTGAAGTGTGGATCAATGCGCTGTGCTCGCAGAAAACGCGGCCTCCCCAACTGGCTCTACACGTCCCGCAACGGGATGCGCCACGCATTGAAGTTCTACGACATGTCGTAGGGGCAACATGAATGCGCATTTCTTCTTTTTGATAGGGTGTCTCAAAACTGTCGAGAATTTTATTCCCATTGAAATAAAATAACATAACGCACAGGCTTTGCGTTATAACATGCTACTACGCTTGCAACCCGATCCCGGGTTACTGCTTCGGTTTCCCACCAAGGCCAATCAAGCCTTCCATCACTCCGGGTCGCAGAACTGATAACACACTTCTCTGGAAAGGACAAATCTTGCCTACCGGTTAGCGACCGCAATTGCAGAATGATTTGTAAGCCTTACAACTAAATTTGTCTGTGTTTTTCCTTTCCAGATGAGTCTGGTACCAGTTGGTACCAGTTCGCCGACCCTGGAGGGATGGAAGGCTTAGTTAGACCAGGAGGGGCCTGATTCATCAACGGCTTACGCAACTTTAACGGATAACTGTAAGCGAAAAGCTCAGATAACGTGGCTTATCAAGCGACATGGTGAACGACAAGCCGCGTTATCTGAGCTTTTCGCTTACAGTTATCCGTTAAAGTTGTGTAAGTCGTTGATGAATCCGGCCCGAGGTGAGAGATCCGAACAAGAACCTGGAATCAGTTGCACATGACCAGGGACCTCTACGGCCGCGCTATCACGCACCCTAACTCGACTGTACAGCCATTTCTTTTCCGCACTGTCGCCTCCATCCGCATCCAAGCAAACTTGGAACTCATCTCGCTAAGGTCTTCATGACTTGTCAGCTCGAATCATCCGACTGACCATGTCAAGTCAAGCGCGCGGCGCGGCTGATGCGCGCTCAGCTCCTCTAAGCTTCTTCGGCTCGTTGAAGACTCGTGAGTGCTACCGTATGATGACGGGCGCAGACACAATTATCGTCGTCGTCGCTGTGTGGCGGCTGTGGCGCCGCGAAAGAGCGTGTTTATGCTGGCGCGCGACAGCAGCGACTGTTTTACAGCCGGCTTCGTTTACGGCGCTAAATAAAGGCGTACCGCCGGCGAGCGACTCACCTGAGCCGCGCCGATCGGCCGACCGACGCGCTTCTCCACCTCCACCTATACCGTCATCATCGGCGCGCGGATTACGGTATCGCTGAGAGACAAAACTCTCCCCCCCCCCCACCGCCGCAGCGCTCTTTACAACATAATCGCATCGCAATCGCTTGTTTTGCGAGGATCAGTTTTACAGCTCGAAAATCGCCTCACGGCGCTCGGTAATTCGCCGCCGCCGCGCATCGGGCATTTCGCAATTAGACCGGGTGATAGGGAATCAACGATCGACAAGGCTGATCAGCTCGAAGAAGGAATAGTTGGAGCGCTCAGTGGGGTTACGGTCACTAAACGGCATGAAAAAGGCGAGTCAGTTGACAAGTAAGCTATACTTACGCTTCCACTAACCTATGGGGCTGTGGTAGCGCAGTAGGAGGCTGTCGTCTGCACCCAATACCAGGTTCCTGGTTCGGACTTCATGCCTAAGCCAACCAAGCCTTCCAACCCTTTGAGGTCGGTGAATTGGTAGCAGATATCTCTGAGAAGGGCGATACACTGACTTGCCTATTGGTTAGCCACCACAATTGCAGGACGACCCATAATTCTGCAACAATGTTCGGCTATTTTTAGTAAGCTTTTTAGGACGCTTTCTTTGAAGTTTTTTTTTCAAATATTCGTTCTCCACGATTTTAAAATATCCCTCCACATGCATACGCCGTAGGTTTTTGTACAAAAAGGGTGAAAGTCAGTAAAAAAACTCTCTGTGATCGGCACAAAAATATGACACCGAATTTTTTAACATTAACCGCTCTTCTTAAATTCAAAATGCACATTCCGATAAAACGACGTAGCAGCGACATAGCGAGATAACAACAAAAAGAAAAGGACTTGGTAGAGTTGTTCTGTCTATGTGCCCAACTTCGTTCCTGCAAAAACTAGCCATGAAATTCCTTCACCTTTAGATTTTTGAGCTTCATTTATTTACCATTTTTGAAAACGATTTTTTTCCTCTACGTATCCTAAAAAGTAAGGCTCAGTATTGTCTTTGAAAGAAAAAGTGGAATAAAATTCCGCAAAAGATGTTGGGAGGCAGCCTGCAAAGCCATCCACACGACCTCATACCCTTATCAGGCTAGTAGTGGTCCCATGTGAGTAACACTGCGCCAGTTACTCAATTCTTTTTGGGATGCGCCGCTCTACTTCTACGGGTTGTCGTGGAGGCGATGTGGAAGCCGTAATTGGAAACACAATGACTTGCGGTGGCCAGCCGATGAGCAAGTCAGTGCTTTATCCTTCCCAGGCATTCTGGTACCAATTCACCAACCTCCAAGGGATGAAAGGCTTGGTTGGCCTGGGCGCGAAATCCGTACCAAGAACCTGGTATAGGGTGCATACGACAGGCGGCACCTCCACCTACTGCCCTACACGCCCCCTTCTAGAGCAAATACGCAGGCAAATTCCCTCTACGTAGAGCACGATAACCCGTAGAAGTAGAATAGGTGGCGCTAATCGCAAAGCGATTGACTAACGGCGATCTTTACTCATTATCCTTTATCCGTTGCCTAGCAGGTTATGAAATTAATCTACATACATAGCGATAGTGGCGAATTCAGCGGTGATGGATCTCATTCTTACTCATTTCGTTTCGAGTTGCAAGTCTGAATGGAGATCCACCCTTATTTTGTCCAAAATTCCAGAAAACCTGTTCGAAGACTTTTAAAATAAAGAAATATGCACGCGAGTATGTGCAGTATAACTTTGGCAGAAGACCTGAGCCTGCTTTGGCTTCCATGAACTGTCAAATGTGACGGAGAAACGTGGCGAAACCCGAGACTTTCACTCAATTCTGAATGGAGTGAATCTCCTAGCGCTGCTACATCTTTTCGGAAAAGCCTACTTTTTCCTGAAAACGTCATCTTCGTGAAGAACTTCTGATGACAAAAAGCCCAATTCGTGCGTTAACGAAAGCAAGAAGGGCTGCCGCGCGGCGGTTTTTGTTGCACGAAGGCAATTAAGTGTATGTAAATCCGTGTTGATTAGCTCATCAATCACGGTATGTCCGCTTGTGATGGGCGATTTCGACGGGACCATAATGTATGGAAGCGAAGCTCGGTAATTAGCCCCGAGCGCGACACACATGCCATACCAGGTCGTTTGTCAAAACGACACGCACCGATCTCGCGGAGACAGCCTGCGATTGTCGCCTGCGGCAGAAGGTGAATTTAGTGGCAGACAAGGAGAATTCGGAAACAACGAAAGGTGTGGAATGAGAGCCGGTGTACGAAAGACGAGGGGAAGGTTATGAGAGTGGACGGCGGGCAGCAGTAGAATTTTGGTGAATTTCGTGACCATTAAGTACTTACTACTCAACCCATTCAGTAACACTTTTACAGATAAAGGATAAGGGATGAAGGACGGCGGGCGTTACTCAAATCATTTTGCGATGCACCACGCATTCTACTTTTAGAGGAGGCGATTAGAATGGGCATTTGGCCACATAATGGGTTGCGATGACCAGCGCTTCAGCGCTTTATCCTTCCCAGACGAGTCTGACACTAGTTCAACGATCCTGGGCCGAAAGAAGGCTTTTTGGCCTGTGCAGGAGATCCGAACCAAGGAGCTGGGATCCGATGTACGTTAGAAACGGCATCTCCTCCGACTGCGCCACGCGCCCTTAACTTTTTTGAAATTGGTGGATGCTAGCGCAGTCGGAGGAAGTGACGGCCGTCGAGTGACCCGATGTTCGGGTCTTCCTCTTCACTCAAGAATTCCCTCCCTCCGCACTCGGTGAATTGGTACCAGATCTGTCTAGGAAGGATAAAGCACTGAATTTGAATGCATGGCACAATATGCATTTATAGCGGATATGATGAATTTATATTTTCTATGATGTGGTTGAATAAGCAGTGGTTGAATTAGAAAAAACCTACGAAGTTCCAAATGCGATAAATTCAGATCGAGTGCTTTATGGTCACTTTTAAGGGAATTGTTTAAACTTTACACGTATATAGCACTAGTTTATTTACACTGCATGGAGGCAAAATAAATCAAGTAGAGCCTCAATTAATAATAACAACAATAATAATTTTGATTTTTCGGTGGAACCCTTATTGTCTATTTTAATCTAACAGAAAGTAAGAAGCTTGTGTTGTCGAAATGGTCGCTAAGATAGTAGCTCCTTCTTCTTGCGAGACCTACTCTAAAATGTCTAAACGCCGGATCATCATAAGAACAGGTTTTCATACACCACTGTTATAAAACGATTAAAAGTTTTAAATGCAGCAACTCGTTGGCCGCTTGTAAAAATTGAAGTCCACTGCGGCTCTATAAAGAGAAAAGAATGAAAAGTTGAAGGTTCTGATGAAGATCCTACGGGCGCGTGTAGCGCAGTCGAAGAAGATGCCTGCTTTCACGTGCATCCGATGCCAGGTTCCTGGTTGGATTTCCCTCCCGATCCAACCTAGCCTTCCATCCCCTGGAGTCAGTGAATTAGTACTAGGCTTGCCTGGGAGGGATAAAGCGCTGACTTCTTCATCGGCTAGCCGCCGCAGATCATTGATTGGCATAAATAAATAAATAAATAAATAAATAAATAAATAAATAAACTAAATAAGCATTCAAATCGCTTCTGCGACAAATGCCGTCTTTTACCCTTTATCGTTTACTATAAAGGTTTTACATGTCCTAATTTGGATTCTAAAAAATCGGAAAAAGACATTATCCCTAATACTAATTTGAATTTCTTTTTCTTTTTTATTGAATAATTTTTTTGTTACTTTTTTTCTGTTGCTTACAAATTATGTTAACACAGAGGATACACACGCAACTCATATTGCAGTCTCCTTGCAAATAACTTTTTGTTTCTGAATCCTAATTGAATTTTTAAAGGGTTCTAATAAGCAAAGTGAGGGATTTGCGCCTGCTTACGATCTGTCTTAGAGAATAAAGCATCGTAAAAGAACCAAATGAGCTCACGGGTTGTTAGATCTGCTGTGCTGGAGCCACGAACATTATGCAAATTCTGGAGAATATGCTACGCTGCGCGGGCGGCTGCGACTCGCCGCGCGACCGTGACAACAGTCGCCTCTTCAGAAACCCTTGACGACATCATTTTGATTAGTGCAAGTGCCTATTAGGAGACACACGCATGGCATCGAGCCTGCTCTTTACAGCTCGACGTTTAGGCGAACGGAAGCTCCCCGAGGTCGTGAGGAGATGATGCTCAACATCAGAGAGTGTGCGACTCACCCTGATTCACGTAGGGTTGGTTTCGCGAGCTGCTGCTCGGTGCACGCAGCTCTCGCTGGTTGAACTCGTCGTCGAATGTGCCAGCCGACTCCTGATGAGTAGATGACGAAAGCTGAATGGAAGGAATGCTTTACAGACAGAAATGGGAATTATTGGACTAATGGTAAGCCTAGTGCACGGTAATTTTAGAGCAGGTCATCGGTTACGTGTGTTAAACTCCAGGAATCACTAAAGAAGACGAACACTTTATCACCTCACTGATAAGTTTCTAGCAATTAGTGAATGCTTCTTAATTAAAAACTAAGTCTAATCCCAAAGCAAATGTTTCACTACCTACGTTTTCGAAAATGTCAGTCTGTGATGTCAAAGCGTTCACCATGATGGTCTAGTTATTTGTCTATTTCTTCATATTCCCCACCTTATGTCATTGATCATGATCGCTTGCTGGATTTACACGTATTTTTGTTATTTCTCACCATTTCCGGCAATGCTTTGTTCGCTTGGTATCAGTGTTGGCTGATACTTCTCACATAAGTGGCTATTTATTCAATAAATAAATAAATACGGTATAATCATTGTAAAAAAACATTTTTCATCTTGTAGAACTGCCTAAACAACGGAATAAGCAGGAACATATTAAGCGGCTTCAATTGTTTTTACAGAAATTTTGCCACTTAGGGCGAAACGGATCATAACGTATTCAACTATTTCTTGTAAGTTTATTCGAGACATTTTCACCAAAGGAGGTATTTTATAACAACAACTAACATTAGATTTGAAGCTGTGCGTCACTCTCATAACTTCAGAATATCACTGCCTCGCCAAAAGTAAAACTACAACAGCTGGTGCCAAAACACATTTGTTTCTAGACCATATCAGAATATTTTTAAAGATAGAAATCTTTCGAAAACCCTAAGTTACCTTCAAAAACAGAAACACTAATGCAGTTACCTTGGTAAGCAGCAGACATTGGAATTCGGATAATTCCGATCGGTCATTTTTTTTCTAACCCTGGTTAAATGGACTGTGCTAACAATCGGATTTTTAAAAAGCCCAGATCTTAGGGCAATTCAAGTAGGGTTCACGGTTCACAGTAAGGTTCTTATCAGATCGAATTTTCCGATAATTCAGATAACTGATTTTAAAGAGAAATTAGTAATAATAATCATTTTAACGGGATTTGAGAAAGTACCGGATTCGAATTATGCAAATCGGCTTCGGTTCCGATGTCTAGTAAGTAGTGGTTTAAAGTTTCCTTTACCATATCTGCCATACTGAATTGTATAGGTGCTCTAATTTCTGATCTAAGTAGTCAGGTAATCTTTAGTGCGTTCAGATTCTATCAGTGTCATTAGAACGATGTGGATACAATGCGCTTGTAAAATCCATGGAAACTTGTTGTCAAGGGTGTGAGCGTGTTAAATTCTATTTTACCTTGGGTCTTGCTGTAACATATCAAGATGTAAAATTTGCATTTTTTCACTGGGAGGGGCAACCTTTAAGCTGTGTAAATCATCCCATTTCATACAACTACATCCGTTGATTTTGAATAAAACCCTCTTGGTTTTGGCCGTTTGAGCTAATATAGGACTAGTGTTGCTGAGTCATAGCAATAGATTTGCCTCAGCAATACCAGTCCTAGCTCAAATATACCCCATAAAGGAATAAACGTCGGCACTAAGCAATCCTTGTTTGAAGTGCAACACACATTCAACTTCTACGAGATGTCATGGAGGCGATTTGAATGCGTGTTTGGCCGTACAATAACTTGAGGTGGGCAAGTCAGCGTTTCATCCATCACAGAAAGTCCGGTACCAATGACCGGCCCCAAAGACATGGAAAGATTGGTTGACCTGGGAGGGAAATCCGTGCCAAGAACCTGGTATCGGGCGCACGCGACAACCGGCACCTCCTCAGACTGCGCTCCCAGGACCCTTGAGTTCTCTATCGTTTGAAAATGTCCATTAACGTCAGGATCAAGGGTAAAGATTGCACGAATAGACCTATTGTGCAGAAATTTCGATGTTTCCAGCCAACCCAACTGATGAGAGGATACGATCTATCATAGATTATTTCCTTTAGGAGGAATGGCTGGTGACATAAACAGAAAGGAGAGGAACTTCTAGGTGAAGAAGTGTTTTTTTTTACTTCCAAAGCTTCGCAGAAAGCATCATATGAAGGTGTTCATTCCGTCGACCATAGGAGCATCCGGTCCGACTACTCATCGCGACAATGTCACTGATCTCACTATTCAGACGGCGACCACAACCTATGGAGTTTCTGAGGTAGCTCTTTTTCTTATTTCATGGAGCAGCTCCTGAAGGTCTCGTAGAAACCCAAGAAAGGGATTGGGACGCGAATCCCTATTCCCCCCCCCACCTCCTCCGAGTAGGACAAACCCAATAAAAAGCTTTAAAAGCTTTCTTCTGCAATAGGCAACAGTTGTAAACAGCCATATACCTCTTATCTGTACATCTTATTTCAGTTGAGAGATATTTTTTAAAACAAACGT
This sequence comes from Heligmosomoides polygyrus polygyrus, assembly GCA_947396885.1. NCBI lineage: Eukaryota > Metazoa > Nematoda > Chromadorea > Rhabditida > Heligmosomidae > Heligmosomoides > Heligmosomoides polygyrus. Next base: position 82,602,414 of record OX377203.1, on the reverse strand, counting down.
ATACCTTTTATTTTCATCCAGACAGCTTCACGGTGTCTCGAACTTGAATAGAAAACGGATCTCTTCCGAAATTTTTTCTTTCTATAGGAATACATTTTTAAGGTTTGTTTTATTTTCCTTAGAGCTCCAAATTAACCAGACAACAAGAAAGCAGCAACAAAACTGGAGCTTCAGTTTAGGAAGCACGGAATACAAGATTCCAGCACGGGTTTCAACGTTGTTCTAGGCAGGTGATTAGGCTAGTAGTAGTTGTTCTAGAAGCGCCAGCTAATAACAAGTTGACAATGGAATTATTTCAACCATTACCCATTGTGTAACTTTTGCATCCATTCATTGACATCGTTAACAAGAAAAAAGTTTTTCATAGACTTTAAACACTTCCATTTATTCTTGGAATAAGCGCCTTTGCTTCATACTACAAACAGCGTCAATAATGAAGACCAGGAGATTGTCGATCCTTTTATAAAGAAGCTAATATTTCGGAAGGTTTAGAGCTGACACTCTTTATTTTAAAGTGTGAGTTGAAATAAGCATATCAGTAGAGCACAGACAAGCAAAAAAAAACTTAGGGAAGCAAAATAAATTCGACTCCAGCACATCATTGAAGACCTCGCCGTGGAGTTCAAAAGAAGTTCTTGGCCCACAGTCAAAACCTTCTGTTGACTATGAGCTCGTAGTGATTTTACTGCTGTGTTTCCTTGGATACACTACAATGCTCTAGTGGTCTCAAGGAGAGCCTACGGCCCAAAAGGTTGCCAAAAAATTGTGAACACTGTGATGTACCAAACAAGGCTTTCAGATGGAATTTTGTCAAGCAGGGCCTGATGGCTAAACATTCCGCTGTCTTCGGAGGCCCAATACATATTTGGTCGGACAGAAAGTTTTTGCCGTTTTTGACTTAATTTTCAAGCGTTCATAACCTTCCCTTTTTTTGATGAGGAAAATACTTACCGGAACAGGAAAATACTTATTGACAACTTTTTGATCCCTAAGCCCTTCTTCAAAATAAATATTTTTTTATTTCGAGCTTCACTCCTAAGAAGAAAAAATATGCAAACATGAAGCTCAGGAAATCAACGATATTAAAGTTGTAGCTTCGTTCATTTTCAACTGTTTCGGGTAAGATAAAAAAATGTGGCACCTGAAGCATTGCTGCAATTAAATCCCTCCACAATAGTGTTAACGTTTAGAAGAATTGTACATCTAAAGCCCATGAATTGACGGAAGGCATTTTTGCGTCCCTCTTATTTACGGCGAGAATTCTTTGAATGCAAGAAGAAATACATAGGGAAAGATAATGCGGTGAAAGCAGCATATGTGGACCCCACATTGAACCGAGGACAGCTTTTAACTTCAATTCTTGCAAGTTCTTTTGCGGGACAACGTATTATTTAAAATTGTTGCTCGAAAAGGTGATAGATTTTTAATTTCAAAGCAGGCATCATTTCGAGCAGATTTTTGTGCTTTGCTCTCAGCTTTTAATCAACATGGGTTGCTCTAACTTGTTAGCTTGCTAAATAGATTCCGTTGTGAGTTAAACCAGCAGTAGATTATCTCAAAGTGATCTATTGAATGCTGCCTCAAAACTTCACCATGGCTGTAGAAAACTGATTCCTCCATATTTTTTCAAATTCCTTACCTCGGAAGCGATTTTTTCTATTCTTTCTAATTTTTATAAAAAATAAACACTTAATAAACATTTTGAACATCTACTAATTCGAAAAATTTACGTTTTTGTCCCACTAGAAAAATCCAGAGATTGGCAATTAGTCCACGTACTTTTTAAGGCTGAAGACTAGAGTTCAGACTAAGTGAACTTTTCTTTTTCTTGTGTAAGAAGGCAAGAATATTTTTGTTAGCAACATTTTTTTCTTGCTTTAAACCTTGAGCTGAATTAAGGGTCCTCTTAAGCTTAGGTTTTCCTTAATTCTCAAAGATGATGATTCACAATTTTAGGCAAGGCTTCATGTCATTTTAAGGTTTTCCATCCCCATTTCAAAGTGTCTTCTGTCAGTATTTCATTGTTGGATTTCAAGTCAATTGCTTTTTAAAATAGCGCCTAAAGTTGAAATTAAAACGACCACGCTTTTCCGAGATTGAAACCATGAAGGTATATGACACGGGCTAGAATTGGCCTTGTTGCTGTCAGAAAAAGTGGGTTAGGTTTTGACAGTCTTCTCATTACAAAACCATGTTTTTCTCGTCCTAACGATATCAAAACCTTCATTGAAGCAGTGAAGTACAAACTTAGAATATGGTGAAAACATTTAAGGCAGTAGAAGTTAGAGACAGTAGAAGAGTTTAAAACCGTTGGCTCGATCTAATGGATTTACCGATACAGGCTCTTCAAAATAAAAGTACTCCTAAAAAACATTGTGCGGAACAATACAGCACTAATAATAACAAATTATAACGCTGAAATTTCTAAACTTAGGAGCTAGTTGTGAAGGAAATTTGGCTTTCCCATCACAGCAGCGGAATTATTAGTCATTATTGGCTTAGGAAGCCAATAAATTTGAGAAATAGGACGGGGTCCAGCTAGCAACTGGCCGAAGCACTTCAACTGCTCACCTTATCACCGATAAGCGAGTCGATAGCGAAGGACTGCATGGCGACGAGTGGGAGGTGATCGAGATCAGCGTTGGAGATTGTTGGAGAGGCGCGGCGGTCGGCTGCTCCTGCACGTGGCTCGAGGAGGCGAATTCCCCCTACTCGGGAGCGCATTACGGTAGCCCCGCCCAGCGGCACTCAGACCAATCAGCAGACGACTCATCGCCGATAATTGCGGGGCAGCAGCGCGGCGGCGGCGGCGGCGGTCGCTCGGGTGAGAGTAGTGGGGAGCTGCGAGATATCTGAAGGGCAGTCATTCGACGATCGTCAACGTCCTGTCATCTTCCGAGCGAATAGCTGAAGATGACGGCACGACATCGGCCATCAGAATGCTGGCAATTCAATTGCGGCGCTCATTTTGATGAAGTCCTCATTGAGAAGTATGATGGCACGTCTCGCTATTCGGTCGCTATGTGAAACAAAAAATAAAGTTTTCGTTTAGCTGGAAGTTTTCCTAAAGCACTAACAGTAAGCGAGTGTGCTGTATGAGTCAAATACGCATTTAAGGCGCCTCCCGTATCATACCGGTCTTCCGTAGTGGATGTGGAATTCGTGGCGTATCCCAAACAGGAATTGTTAAGCACCGCCTTTTTATCACTAGCCTTCCTTTTTTAGCAACGAGTGCTTCTAACGTTTAGGATGAAGCATGAAGCTGCATTAGGTCTACCGCATTCGCTTTTACGGATGACAAAAGAAATATCGGACGCCGTTACTCAATCCATATTTGGGATACGCCGCGGATTCCACTTCTACAGTAAATCGGTCAACAATTTGAATGCCTCTTCGTACTATACAGTGACATGTGGTAGCTACTCGATGGACAGGTGAGCAATACATCCTTCCCACACAGATGTATATCCGTATGTATATATATATATATATATATATATATATATATCCCAAACAGATCACCAATTCAGAGACCCATGAGGGATGGAGGGCTTGGTTGGCCTCGGCGGAAACCTGAATCAAAAACTTCAATTCGGCTGTGCAGGCAATAGTCAGGGCCTCCTCTTTTTGTGCTACGTACATACCAGAGTCCATGCCGGACATCAGCCAACTTTAATAGACTGCACTCATACAACACGGTCATGCAACGGATTAATCATCGCGAAGTGTCGTATACTCGTAACTCTAATCTAATTCAAGTTTTTTGGAAATAAAACACCGTTTACCTCATTTCGTCTTTTTTTCATACCTGGCCCGTGTAGCGCAGTCAGGAGGAGGAGCCGGCTGTTGGCAGCACCTGATGATGGGTTCCTGCTGCGGATTTCGCCACAGATCAACCAAACCTTCCATCCCTCCGGTTTGGGTGAATTGGTACCAGAGTCTCTGGAAAAGGATAAGGTGCTGGTTTTTTATCGGCTGGCCACCACAAGGCACTTTGTGGCCAAATACGCATTTAAATCGCCTCCGCGACAGAAGTAGAATGCGTGGCGGAACCCAAAAGAGGACGAGTAACGCCGTCCTCTATCCTTTATTCTTATCTTCAAAGCATGCGTGAGATTTAATGTGGAAGACGTTTGTTTGGATGATGTTCAGTATGATTTCAAAGACGCCAGCTTGCTTTGAAAATTATCTAATTCTATTCGAAAAAGGTCAATTTGACGCGAAAATGGTACATCTCCCGTGTTTCTCTTCGTTGTATCTCTCATCTTCCCAAGTCCATTCAGTGTGGTAGTCTTCGATTATGCGTTACCAGTCTCTTCTGAATTCAGCTTTCTGCTTCTCTTTCGTAGAACAGTACTGAACAAACGCTCAGTCCGTTATCAATTACTCCGTCGAGGCAGGCGGACGAGGTCGGCAATTATATGTGATCGGTCGCCGTCTCGTCCTTGCTCGGCGCTTCATTATCACACGGATTCGGTTGCGTTTACGACGCCCGCATGTCTTTATCCGCAACAACCGCAGGTGCGGCACTTCCGCCGATTTACAACCGGCCAAGTACACACGTTCGTCGCCCCATCCATCCATCGAATCATCAGCCGACAGACAGCCAGCCCCCATCGACAACTGTAACGTTGGAAGGAACTGCTCAGAAGCCAGCTCTGGAGGATGTGCTTGCTTCAAAAGTAGCTCTGAATGCTCGAACTTTCATCTCCACATGCGCTCCATTGTCCACTTTTCAAAATTCTTTTTCAACAACCGAAAAGCGGCGGAGGAACTGCTTCAAAGAGTCTGAGCAAGGAGCTTGAATCCCCTGTCATGCAAACTAAGCGTTTCATTTAGCAGGAATGAATGACCACGCATGTGACCACCTAGATTGTCTGGAATAGAAGGACATAGGAGAAGAGGAATGCCAATGAGAAGGACAGCATGAGGACTTGTCCAGTTGCGCGGTTCGTCTTCTTCCCTAGGGACCACTTATTTCTGCATGGAAGCCGTGAAGGAACTCGCACCATACCGAATGCGACCCGTTCATCAATCTATTTGTGGAATTCGTCACACTCCTATAAAATAGCAAAAATCAAGAACCAAAAACAGCGAATGAATAAAAAATAGATGATATTACTGAAGATCATCAACGACTCAATCAAAAGAAAAATACGAGGTGTAACAAATCCTGCATCTGTTTCGCGCCTTCCTTTACACGGATGCAAGAACGTAAAACCAAAGAGCACTAGAGCTTCCTCGAAACCAATAAATATAAATTAAATTACAGAAGACGACGAACCACTCAAGAGAAAAAATCAAAGAAATGATGAATTCCTACATCCCTTTCGTTCCTACCCGTACATGTAAATATGAGGGAAGTAAGGAATGAAGCTCTTATGATTGTATGGTCATAGCTTCATAGGTACCCGAACCAGTTTTCAACACGTCTCTTCTCGGCCGGCGTTCATTTTCGTTCCCAAATTTGGGTAAATAAACCAGGTGTAGTTACCATTTATCCTCATTTATACCGAGAAGCATTTGCAACTCATTGATTTGAAAAAATGTTTTGCCACAATTTCAAAGCACCATTCGCAACATTTGACTTCAGAAATCTTCACTGAGGATCTTCCTTCACTCGGTGGGGAACGTAATCGGTGCTGCCAGAGGCAGAACTCCATATCCTCATTCACACAATCTGCGTTCGAATTCGTGCAGTTATTCTCTTCAAACTATAAGGCAGGAGGAATAGCATAAATCCTATTCTTCCTGCATTAGTGTTAGAATAAGATCACTGGGACATTCTTTAGGACAAACTATGCATACATATACGTTGCCGTCATCTTTTATTAAAGTATCACCTGTGGTCCTGTTGACCATCGATCTGCTCAGCAGCGTCTCTATTCGTCCTTGTCGTCTGCCAGAGTGCTCCAGTGGATCTGAATGGAGACCAAGAGCGTCATATCGTTCGTGCAGGGCTTTCACGAAGAAGTCCGACCAACGCGTTAATGGGCATGCTGGTGTTCCATTGACACGCCGCAGAATCCACTTGGTGACTGCTCTCGTCCAGCTGGTATCGGAGAAGCGCATTATGTGCGTTGTTGGTCTACCTAATTTTGGATGACATGCCCCATGCGGCACTCCGAACGTGGAGAAATTCGAATCTCTGGAGGCTTTCTACACTTGCGTGAATCATTCCGTTTCCTGCCATCTTCCTTTCGATTCCCCGCTGCGCGACGCCAACCGAAACCAAATTTTTTTCGCCTTGGCCCATCACTGGAAATTGCTTTTACTGTTTTGCAAATAATAAAAATTTACCTCGTTTTGTAACTTAAAACATCACGGGGAGCGCAATCTGAAGAGGCTACCGACTACTGCCCGTAAATATTAGGGTTCCTCCCTGTGAATCCAAGTCCTTGATTGTGTGCTATCGGTGAATATCAGACACGAGTGAAAAGAAAAAGCCTTGTTTTTTTAAATTCTTTGCTGCCGAAGTTAATTTTTTAGGTGAGATACGCATTAAAATTGTCACCGCGATAAGATGTAGAGGTTGAATGCGCGGCTTATCCCGCAACGAAATTGATTATCGGCGAACTTCGCTATATTACATAGTTCCAACGGCTCTTCACTTTGCCATTATTGTTAGCCCACCGAAATCCACTTTATTTCCATATTCGCCACTCTCTGGTTTAGATGGTGTTTCCATAAATATTCTTATTTGCTTGACCTTCAAAAATCTATAAAATAGGGGTTTACCTGCGGAATACTTCGCTGATACCCACTGTGTCGCCTCCGTTTCTGGGTTAAGTGCCGCTAATTCAAGTGTGAGTAATCAGTGACTAATCAGTCGGGTTTTCATTGAGTCGCTTGGCTGCTCATAAAATGTGATGCGTAATGGAACTACTACGTCGACACGCGTTCGTTGAGGATCGCCAACGCTGCTATGGAATCTCACAACATGCCGTCTCTAGGGGCTCGATGCGCTTCTCAGTATCGAAGTGCTTTCCTTTTCGCTATAAATTAAGTACTACGAAGAGCTGTACAGCCGTGAAGCGTTAATTTCAATTATGATTTTTCAATTGTAGCAGTGAGTTATGAATGGATGTCTGCACTAACGAGAAAACTAGCCTTTTTAAGTACATTTTGCTTCGACTGATTGTTCTTCAAGTGCTCTTTAGGGACCAAAATTACTGTTACATAGCTAAAATTTAAAAAAATAAAAAAATAATAAAAAATAAAAAAATGAAAAAAATACATAGCTAAAATTGGCAGAACGATCGTTAAATAATCTTGGTTGAAATCTTTGTGAAACCTCACCTACGTCTCTGTTAACAAAACTAATTCCAGAAGAACGTGGAAAGACAGTTTTTTGCATGTATCCAAACCATGATTCTATTATTTATATTATTGTTTCTGTTAATATATTATTGTTATATTGTTCGAAGATCAGTGACGCTGTTATGTGGGCCAAGTCGTCGAAAATTAGGTGGACCAGCCACCTAATTTTCGACGACTGTGAACAACCGGTGGGAAAGAGCTGGGTTCCGTGGGATGTCAAGAAAACACTCAAAAAGCCCACCAACGCGTCGATCGGACTTCTTCGCGAAAGCCCTGAACAAACGACATAACACCTCGAGCAAGAGGACCCACTGGAGCCCTATAACGCGCGACAGGGATGAATGCGGATGCTGCTGGTGCCCGCTCGAACAACTCGATGGTCAAAGGAGCGATAGGTGATACAGGTGATTATTATTATTATTATTATTATTATTATTATTATTATTATTATTATTATTACTATTATTATTATTATTATTATTATTATGCGCATGCAGCCAGTCGGAAGAGGTGCCTTGCTGTCGCGTGCACCATACCAGGTTCTTGGTTCGGATTTCCCGTCCAGGCCAACCAAGCCTTCCACCCCTGCGGGTTCAGTGGATTGGTACCAGACTTGTCTGGGAAGGAGAAAGCACTTACTTGTTCATCGGCTGGCCACCACAAGTCCTTGTATGACCAAATACGCATCCAAATCGCCTCCACGACATGCCATAGCAGTAGAATGCGTGGCGCATCCAACAAAGAGAATAAAATGAAGAATAAAGGACTGTCTAACTGTCCTTCAATATTCGTTTTGTCTTTCATCAATAACAACACGTGTTCTCTAAAATAACATATTTTATCCACCCCGTTCAAATTCACCGACCCCGCGGGAAGGAAGTCACATGAATGGATGGCCTTGGCGAGAAATCGGAACCAGAAGCCTGTAATCGTGTGCACGCCACAGTCCACTACTCCAACTGCAGAACCGCGCATCCTTTCTTCACTTTGGAATAAAAAAGTAAGAAGTAAAAAAGAAAGTAGAGTAAAAAGTTTGGATCACTGATAGGAATGCGTTGCGGTTACACAAACTACCAACGCATTCTGGAATTAATGGCCTTCTTCTATGGCGAAGAATCGTCACCGAAGCAGCTCGTCTATATACTGAGGCCTAGATTATTGCGAGATTGCCGCTCCTGCTGGCTCCGGATTGAAGATAACTTTTTCAAATTGTTCAGCAGACTTACGTCGTCTTATTGTCAGCGATTGAATCTTAATTATACGATCAACTTGCTAAATACAAGCTTCCAATTGACAGCTGCGGTTTTCGACAATAATAAAAATGCTATAATTTATTTTAAAAAACTCACTTGGTGGGAATTCCAAAGGGAGCGTTGCAAGAAAAGTTATCACAAAAGGGAAGGTGATGAACAAGAACTAGGAAAACACTATGGACATGAACTAATGGTAACACTGATTGAAAACAAATTTGAAAAAAAAATCATGCGCTCATTAGAAGCTAAGCAATTAAGCTTTTCGGAAGCGCCTTTCTTTCCTGTTATTTTCAATCTTCTCAAGCAGTCAGTAATTGGAGATGTTTTTTAATTTAATGGATTCAGATCCAGCTCTTTGTGTGAAGATCGTGGCCCGCAGGCAGCTCTCCGATCTTGTCTGTGCACCTCCAGGTGAGGTTCACCTCTTTCTCCGAAGAGCGATCGGCGAGTTTCGACGAATTGAGTTCGGTGCGGTAGGTCGCGTGGGACCGTGAGTTTAAATGTAGCTTTCCTCGCGCACTCCAAATTGATTCATGTTCGGATCCCGTACAGGTTAACAAAGCCTTCTATTTTCCCTTATATTATTTTTGTACCAGACGAGTTGAAAAAATAAAGGTCAGAGCTAAAGGGCCGAAACGTACTCGGGCATCATCAACAATAAAACCCCCGGGGTATAAAGGGTAGAGATAAGATAAGGACGGAGATGTATGCTTCGTCGTGGGTATCTCTACCTCTTACCAGCGGGTTAGTCGTTGATGAATCCGGCTACTGGGGCCGGATTCATCAACGACTAACCCGCGGGTTTACGGAGCAGAGATACCCACGATGAAACCTGCGTTTCTGACTCTTACCTTATCTTTACCCCTTATACCCACAGGTTTAATTGTTGATGAATCCGGCACCATTGCGAAAACTCGAAATTCCTATTTGATTCCGCAAAGCGCAAAGTTGGGCGTGGATCTCTACAACATCACTGTTGAAGATATGCGGAAGCAGTACATTTCCCCGATGGCAGCATTCTTCTCCAGTACGTCGACATCGTCTCACCAAATGCGCTTGTCTTCTAAAAGGTTCGTCTTCTAATTTGCATGTGAGCACGCTGACGTCGAGAAGACGCGCGACGGCGCGAACGAAGATGCTGCCGGTTCCCGTCTCGGCTGCGGCTCGTTTGTCAGGATTTAGAGCAAATTATGCATCTCGACTGGCCGCTGCAGACAAATCGCCTCAAATCAGCAGCAAATCTTGAATCCAATTAAAAATACGTCCATTCATCTCGCGCACTACATACTGTAGACACTCGCGTCGGCGTCCTTATATAGGCCTTTATCCTGGACGGAAGATGAAGCAGGGAAGGGACTGACTCGCGATAATACCGTGATTTGTCCAAGTAGGTGAAGGTGTAAATTTGTGTGTGAAAAGGAGCAGGATGCATGCCTTGGAGGACATTCTCGTCGAGGATTTCAACCACAGAATCGAAGCTGTTCGTATCCCTGGATGTGCACTCTCTGGTAAACTCTGGCGCACGGCGAGAAGAGGACTACTGACCTGCAGGCACCTAAGGACGTTGCACAGAGATTCGAAGAAACCAACAATAAGGCTCGACACGTGGAACGCCGGAACAGATTGCCCAGCAAGAAAAGCACGACGTCTAGCTCTGCTAGTTGTTCTACCTTGTAGCGGCGTTTTGACTGAACTTCACACGAGTTTTTTTCAGATCTTTATTGGCTAAGATTTCGTGGTATACCATTTCTTCACAGCCTTACAGAAAGTCAATCGGTCGGTAGCCGGCCACTGTCAAGACACAGGCGCTCCAATCAGTAGGCCAACCTCTCTAGCATTCAAAATATTAAGCACTTTTGTGAAATCCATTTATCCACCGTCTAGGACATAATCTTAGGTTGTCCTATAATTAATGCAGGTTTTGGGCCGCAAACTTTAAAACACCATTCCACAGCTCAAACACAAGTTTATTTATTGAAGTATGAACCATTCAAGCCTGCACATCTTCGCCAACGAGATACTGGCTTAAATATCCCTGTCGAACAGAAGTCCAGAGTTCTGGAGCGGATGAATTCGTCGAAGACAATTTCCACCTGGGTCGGTTATTGAAGCATTTCTCGCTCAAGAACTTATTCAGATGCTTGAAGAAGTAGTAAACGGTTGAAGGAAGGTCCGGTGAATATGATAGGTGTGGTAGTTTCGTAGCCCAACTCGTAAATCTGCCGAAATTGCTGTTTTGACACGCCCTTTTCCAAAATCTGCTGCAGAGCAAGCTATATTAAAAATGAATAGCACAGATCAGAGTTTGATCTGTGAAGGAGAACACAAAGTGTGCAACATTAGTGGTATGGTTTACAAAGTGGTCTGCACATCCTGCGAAGAATTCTACATTGGGGAGACAGGAAGGCCACTAAGAAAGAGAATGGATGAACATCTGAGAGCTTTGCGTAGCCCTCAAAGCTACCCAGACAATCCATTCTCGAAACACCAACCCTAAAGCACGCACGCGATCCGCTGCCGCAACTGCGAGTTTCTATACTCCACAGGAATCTGACAGATCCGGTGGAGAGGAAGATCAAGGAAGCGCTGGAGATAAAGCACTGGGAACCACCAATAAATCGGAGAGACGAAATGAAGAATGCAATGAGGCTTATCACCCTAGAAGGGTACGCGGCGTGAGCGGCTGACAATGATGGCGACATGGAAATATGAGAGAGCGGTCACTGCCCACTAAGATATATAAGTAGTCCGAGGACTATTGCGCTTTATTTCCGGCCAAACGCACCACTGAACATCCCTGGCCCCTCCTCCTCTCTGTGATTCCCAGGTCTGTCCGGAAAGCTCTCTATTTATTTGTAAAGTGTTGTTGTAGAGATGTTCAATATAACTGTTTTTAGATCTGAAGAAGGGCTTATAAAACGTTGCCAAAACTTTGCCAATAAAGAATTGACCAAGTCGAGCTTCACTATTGCGAAGACAAAGGACTAATTGTAAAGACTTTTCAGGAACTTCCCTGTAAGGAGAGACACCCTTATAAGAAAGAAAAACTCTTGCCGAACTCCGAAAATAGTGAATGTCGATTGATAAGAACACTAGATCGTTAAGACCATAAAGACAGGAACAGGACAGCAATGTAGTAGCATAAATGGAATAGAAATGTTGACAGTAGGAAATAAGAACTAGAAAAGTATGAAACTGTCCGAGGAGGTGAGCGAATGAGAAGGCTGAAACAATAGGATTGAAACAAAATTTCGTTTTTCTAAAGCAACCCTACTGGCGCCACCGCCTTAAAAAGTCTTCCAGATAGATCGCGAAATCTTCTCATAAGAGTGGATTAGTGATTTTTTGAAGGTATGGCAGTCGCACGAAGTTCCGTTTGGCATATACCGATAACATCCCACCAGTAAGCGTATGAAGAAAAATACAAGGTCCGCCTTACTAGCATGAACAATAGATGCTGACATTTACACGCTTGATCAAATACTCTTCGGAAAGTTCAATCACGTAGTGTTAACACACCACAGTAGCAAGCTTCTTTACAAAGAGAGGCAGACGGCCCTATCAGCGATAATATAGATACTTCAATGATGGTGTCGTTTGGAAGTTTGGCTTTGAGGTTCTTCTTCTTCTTCTTCTTCTTCAGCGTTTGTCCCGCTTCGTGGCGGGGTCCGCTATTCTGGTGTCATGACGCCACCTTTCCCGATCCAGCGCTAGATCGGGGTGGACACCAGCTACTTTCAAGTCCGTATGTAACGTATCAGCCCAGCGCTGCTTCGGGCGCCCTCTAGGTCGCTTTCCTATTACCTCAAATTTAAGGCCTATCTTGCGGACGCTGTCTTCTTCTCCACGCGGAACGTGGCCATACCATCGTAAGCGAGCTTCGCGCATCTTGTCAGTTATCGGCGCGACAGCGAACTTCTGCCGAATAGCATCGTTTCGGATGCGGTCCATGCGCGTAACTCCTGCCGTCCAGCGCAGCTTCTTCGTCTCCATGACGCTGAGGCGCGTTTCAACTTCCTTGGTCGCTGGCCAACACTCAGCGCCGTACATTGCTACCGGCCGGACGACTGCTCTGTAGATCTTCGACTTAAAGCGCTCTGGTACCTTCTTGTCGCAGAGCACGCCAGTCAACGAGCGCCACTTGGACCAAGCTGCACTCACGCGTGAATTCACTTCGACCATCAGTTTGCCGTCATACGCGACTGCTGATCCCAGGTACTTAAAGACCGCAGTGCGTGGGAGCACGATGCCGTTAACCTTGATGGAGCTGGACTCGGTAACGTCCGTCGTTAAATACTCGGTCTTCTTCACGTTCAATCTAAGTCCAAACCGCTCCAAGCGATCACACCAAGCTTGCGACTCTCGCTCGAGTTCTCCTTTATCTTCGCTAGCGAGCATCACGTCATCGGCATAAAGCAACGTCCAAGGGACGGGCTTCTGAAGAACTCGTGTGATGGCATCCATGACGACAACAAAGAGGAGTGGGGAAAGCGCAGAACCCTGGTGTACTCCGACAGAGATGGGAAACGCCATCGAGGCCCCAGCTGCAGCTTGAACTCGACTCTTTGGACAAGAGTAGAGAATTCGCACCCACTCTATGAGCTCTTCAGGAACTCCATGTTGACGCAGGGCGTACCATATCACTTCACGCGGTACGCGGTCAAAGGCCTTCTCCAAGTCGAGAAAGGCGATATGCACTGGCTTCTGTTTCTCGCGATGCTTCTCTATCAGGAGGCGGACGGCATGTATGGCATAAACGGTGCCACAGCCAGTCACGAAGCCGCACTGATTGCTGGAAAGCTGGACGATGTCCCGAATTCGTCCATCGACAACTCGCTCAAAGATCTTCATGCTGTGCGAAAGCAAGCGAATCGGACGGTAATTGGAGCAGTCTGCAGGACTGCCCTTCTTCTTCCAAATTGGAATCGTCGTACTTTGACGCCAACACTCAGGCACTTTCTTCTCCGCCACAACCTGATTAAAGAACTTCGCCAACCACTCAGCAGGGTACCAGTACTTGGAATTCCATAAATCAGCTGTCACGTCATCGGGCCCAGTCGCTTTGCCTGGCCTCATCTTCTTCAAAGCCGCTTCAATCTCCTCCACGGTGATCTTCTGAACGGGGCCGTGGGTTAGAGCCGTGGAAGGGATGGCTGGATGAGGAAATTCTACTGTAGAGATTTCCTCAAAGTAGTCGCGCCATCGCTTCAATGCCTTCTTGCGGTCAGTATGAAGATGGCCGTTCTCATCATTGATGCCGAAAAACTTCTCAATATCCTCGGTCTGCCGATGGCGATTCTTAGCAAGCCGGTACAGATACCGCTCGCCATCGCGTGACTCGAGCTTCTCGTTGACATCTCCATAATGAGTGGCTTTTGCAACAGCCACGGCCTTCTTTGCAGCTTTCTTCGCTTCTTGGTACTTCCGCCAGTTATCGGCCGTCTTCTCGCCGAGAAACACGTGATAAAGCGACTTCTTCTCTCGCTCTTTTGCTTTCACGTCATCTGTCCAAAGCCAGGCCTGCTTGTCGACCTTCCGTCGCCCAGGCTTCGTAATGCCGAGTTCCGACTGTGCAGCTTGACGAATCGCGTCGGTCGTTTTCTTCCAAGTTTCGTCGACAGTTGTGACTGTCGGTAACCGCGCGCGAGAAATCACAGCTGCTTCCTTCTCTCTCATTCGCCACCACTTGATTCTTGCAGCACCGCATCGCTCGACCTGCTTCAGCCTCGGAGGGACAATCTTCAGAGTGCAGATCAGCGGTCGGTGCTGTGGGGCGACCGTCTCATACGGCACGATCTTCGCGTCTGTGACAAGACTCCGGTCACGATCCTTCACAAGCACAAAGTCTATCTGAGACTTGGAGCTCCCACTATAATATGAGATGAGGTGGGAGTCGCGTTTTCGGAAGACGGTGTTTACAATGGTGAGACTATGCGATTCCGCATACTCAAGAATGCGCTCACCATCGGCGTTACGTGATCCGTATCCGAAACCACAATGACAGCTGTACCCGTCTTTCGTAGCACCTACGTGCCCATTAAGGTCACCAGCGACTATGATGACATCTTTCGACGGTACCTTTGCTGTCTTCTCATCCAGCAGGTTTCAAAACTCATCCTTGGCTTGATCGGAGCAGCCAGTTTGCGGAGCATACGCAGAGGAGAAGTGGTAGGGTCGCTCCTTAGCGGCGACAACGATCTTCATTAATCGATCGTCAAAGCGCTCAACGCTTACAATCGAGTCACGAAATCGTTCGGAGACGATTATTCCGACACCACTGGTGGTCCTGGGACTTCCACATAGAACGGCCTTGAAGCCACGTCCTATGTCCCTTGACTTGCAGCAGGACCACCTCGTCTCCTGCACCGCACAGAAATCAACTCTTCTACGCTCCAGTGCTTCAACCAACTCGCACGAGCAACCCGTCAACGTACCCACATTCAGCGTTGCCACGCGGGTCCTGCTTACGTTACGGGACTTTCGGACTAGCTCAGTTGCCCCCAGATGCCGTCCTCGCATCAGGGACCCTCGCATACTTCTCACACTCACCGGGCTCTGCGAGTGCGCGTCGGCTCCGGCGGACGCCGTAGCACTATCACGAAAAACTTGCAATGTCATGAACCATGTGATGTGACATGGGTGTTCGTAGGCCGGCCTGTCACAAGGGCCTGTCGCCTGCAATCGAATGTCCGTGTTCGGCTTAGCTCGCAGAGCGGGCAGTTTCCAGTGGCACCACGTGGAGGAACGGACATCGCCACCCATGTCACATGGGTTTGATAAAGGTTGATATGCTTAAAAATGTCTTAAATACATATAGAAGATCTGTGACCTTCATGTTTGATTGTAGCACTTTAGCACGACTTATGTTTGAGTAGTGTTGACATTATCGAATAGCTTACCAGCGTCGTAAACCTTCAACGCTCTCAATGCTCTGCTCTATTTCATAAATATATATACCATATAAATATATATAATTACAGTGATCGGGACATCCTGCCAAATATCCTACCCACACTCCCTTGTAGTGTAAGAGCCAATTTCGACTGTTGCGGTCTTTTTGTGTTTCTCACTGCATGTCCCCAGCCCGGGTAAGGCAGGAGGGTTGTTGCCCTGACAATGAATGGAACGCCATGGGGTTTAGCGGCCCACAAGCTGTTCGATTTCGAGAAGGCCGATTGGTTACAGACCTCATGTTCGCTGACAACAACGCTGCCTTTGCAAAAAGCGAAAGCAAACAACATTCTTCATGAGATTGCCGTTACAGCTTTTCAACGACTGACTGTAAATGCTGAGAAGACAGGCGCTCACAAGCGACCCATGCCTTGCACACTTTACCTTGACGGATGACAGATTAAACGATCGAGATGTCTAAATACCTCGGCTCTGTGGCACAGCAGAACAACGTCGAATGTACCGCAGAATTGCACGAAAGAATTGGAAGAGCCGCGATGATCTTCAAGAACTAAACCTTTGCCTATGAAGGAGGTCAACCAGAAAAAATGTGAGTGCTTCGATTCACTGTGATTCACTGGTTGATGGAGCCAAAATATGGATACTTTTTAAAACTGACTTGCGGAAGCTGAGCTCTTTCAAATGGGGTGTTTCCGACGTCTTCTAAACATCGCACGTCACGACCGCATTACATATAGAGAATAAGATTCCCTATTTCTCATCAACGGCGGTCAAAGGAGCTAGAGGAAGGCCGACCCATACTCCTTCGCCTAAGTAAGAATGATAGCTGGCGGTGTAATCTGGTGGATATCAACACAACTGACATGGGGCGGAACAGCGAGGTATATAAACGCATCTTAAGTATACGCAGCACTCACTTTCACTTTCACCTACCAACGCCGTCGACCTCTTTTCCGAAGCCAACGAGGCCTTACAAAGCCACCGACCCCCTCCGAAGCACCCACGCCTTCCGAAGCCACCTTTCCCTACGAAGTCACCGACGCCTTCCGAAGCCACCTCTGCCGTCGACGACAATCGCCTCCGACGCCGACGCCGCCGCTTTCCGAAGCCTACGACTCCGACACCTGGGTCTACTCCGGTATCTAATAGTTTCATCTTTTGTTCTATTTTCTGTTATTAATAAAAGTTTCCGTGTGGTAGTCGCACCATCTAATATATTACAAACAAAACAATCCGAAAGAAATGCAGTAGTCAGCTCAGAATCTGATATCCAAAGACGCACGCTCAGGTGGTTTAAGCTCGCAATCTGCATAAGAGTTTATTGTATAACCAAAAAAATGTTGCGGAGATCCCGACTTAGCAGATAAAAAGTCCAGCGAGCTAAGAATACACGTGTATAAAATGAGTTGAGAACGATTTGAGCAGAAGGGTTTTTGCATAGAGCGAGCGATAGAGATAGCTCCGGATCGAATCCGTATAAAATTATTCACTAAAAATTGAAATAAAAAAAATAAGAAATTCTACTGTTGTCACTCCTACAGTTCCACTTGCTGTGATAAACGAAAGTGCTGACGTTATATAACTTGGAAACTCAGATATTACCAAGCACCAACTTTGATCAACCTTGAACACCGCAGCGCGTTTTAGAAGCGTCTCAACGCAGGACCAAGGAGAGTTTTCGCTAAGCGCACGGGAAACCCAATGACGTTATCTGAAAGATAGCAAATCTTTAGAAACATAGCAGCAATTACCGCTAAATATTGTAATTACGGCTTACAACCTAAACAAAACGTCTAAAATGGCTAAGCAATAAAAAGTACGAACACCTAGCATGCTAGGCGGTGATTACTTGAAATGTTTACGTGCGGTCGTGGCTGTCCTTTTCTTGTTCTCTCCAGAATTCCTGATGTCTCTTGAAGTCTGATCTGTGATCGACTTTAGTTCGTTGATTAGATCAGTTTAATTGCAAATGTAAAGCAGGCCAATTGCAAGAAGTTGAGCGTGAGTGTCTGTTCATACCTGCGTCCATCTCCGTGTTTATAATTGTTTTTGTTTTGCTCCAATTAGCGATGGGGTAGACGGTGCGTCCTTCTAATTAAGACAGACTCGTCCATATGATAAATGTCAAGATCGTTTCGAAAATAGTTTAAAATATTTTGACAAAATACTTTCTATGTACTCATACAGCTTTTATACACATCAGGTTGTAATACTATATAATGTAGTATTATAGCCCCCAACCAGAGTTGAAACGGCCTGCCGGCCGGGAAACGTCTGGTTAGGGGCTTCGCCCCAAACCCAAAGAATAGAACATCAGAATAGAACGTCTTCTTGTCCTCTTTAGGCCTTCTCTAATTCATTACAGTGAAGAAAAACTGGATCTGCTATATAGAATGGTATAGCGGAATACGGTAGCGTAAAATCTTCAAAACTGCTCCTATGGGGCCTCACCCTCTGTTGCACGTACGCGCGATTCGTTCTCTGAAGTACTCGTTCTATCTATTAGTTAAGGTCTCCCTTTAAAGGTCCTATTGCTGAACCCTTTACTGAAACCCCTTAACTGGTGTTCCATATATTGGCTCCTTTACCGGTCCGCCTTGACTGGTCCTTCACTGGTGCCCCATTTATTGGTCCCCTTCACTGGTTCCCATCCTTACAGGTCCCCCCACCTTCACAGGACTCCCCCCCCCTCCTTCACGGTCTCACCGTCACTGGTCCCCTCTTACTGGTCGTCCTTCTTCAGTCGTCTCCCCTTTATTGTTAACCCTTTTTCGGTTCACCCTTCACTGTTCCCCCCCCCCCTCTTCGCTCTCACCTTCACTGGACCTCGATTTACTGGGTTCCTTCTCACGGGTTTCCCTATCCTTCGCCGGCCCCCATTGGTGGTCCCACCGTCACTGGTACCTCCTTTATTGGTCAACCCTTTACTGGTCCCTCCTTACTGGACCACCATCCCTCACCGCTCCCCATTGCTTGTCCCACCTTCATTGGTAGCACGTCGTCTGAATCCGGACAGGTTCTTTGCCTCTTCTAAAACCGGACGGCCGACGAACGACGTCGGTGATATGTATTCTCAATCCGGACGCGCTTTGCGCGACATCGTTGGCACGTCGTGTGAATCCGGAACCCCTGGCACGACATCGGTGACACGTCGTTTGAATCCTTTTGGCCTTTTGCAACATCAGTGACATCTCTTCTGAACCCAGGCACCTAATGACCAAAGTCGGTGATGTGCGTCAATCCGGACGTGCTTTGCGCGACATCGTTGGCACGTCGTGTGAATCCGGAACCCCTGGAGCGACATCGGTGACACGTCCTCTGAATCCGTGCAGGCCTTTCGCGACATCGATGAACCTCTTCTAAAACCGGACGGCTGATGAACGACTCCGCAAATGGCTGGACGAAGGATCAGCAACCGGTCGATTGCAAAAGACGACTTGCCGCCATACATTGCGCTAATCTTCAAGCTCCTAAGCGAGACGCGGAACGAAATGAAGGAGCTAGGAGAAACAGCGATCTACGTGCAAAGATAAGTTGCCTCAAAGAAGGAAATAGTTGCTCAAACAACAGTTGCGCAATTTCGTGACTCCCAGTGTAGACAACGTGCACATGTATGCTTCAGGAGTACCTCATTCTTCGGAGGCTGAGATCGAAATGAAAAGGTGAATTGTTTTGTCGAATCTTCCTGAGTCTTCTGATAGTAGAGCATCTGTAAGGATTTATCATGACGTCTCGTGTATCAGACAACTTCTTGACTAATTAAATATTGAGTGTTTTCCCACCGCAGTTCATCGTATGGGTATACTCAATCAGAATAAGCCGCGACTCATTGAATTTGTGCTCCCTGCATCTGTATTCCAAAGGGAGGCGGTAAGGTCAGCTTCCAGTTAGTGGTTCTTCCCTCCCTGTAAAGACAATTATCTACGCCCTTCCTTATCAATGGGGAGAGGGATTGCAGACGTGGTAATGTCTTTCCACTAGGGGTCAGGTTAACGTTTCCACTCACGCCGCTCCGACAGGGAAGGAATCGCAGTCTAAAGCCCGTCAACTTGACCTTACCCAGAATACACTTCAGTCGGAGCTCAACAGTTTTCTGAGAAGCTGATGAGTTATTCTAGAACTGAATTTATTCCAAGATTTTGCGTCTCCTTTCCAATATTAGGTCAGAAGTCAAAAATTGCAATTCTTTGGCATTCGGTCTTTGTCAAAATAAATACGACATTGTAGTGTTAACAGAGACTTGGCTGACACCTATCATCTAAATCTAGGCCTCATCCTAGTCATAGCCAACAGCAAAAAGGTTGGTGTTAGGTGCGATAGAATAGGAAAAAGGTGGTGGAGTCATGTTGCTCGTAAAGAGAGTCTCTTCTTACGAGGTAGTCTTTTGTAAATCTGTCAGTGAGGCATATGAAATTCTAATCTGTTATATCGAAATCGAATCACAATCTTGTCGTTTTGTTGCTCTCTACAGAGCTCCAGATTGTAACCCTAGCTTATCAGTCAACCTTGTTAAAGCCATAAGCGACTTTTGCATTTTCAGTAGTTCATGTATTCTATTAGGAAACTTCAACCTTCCTGACCTAACTTTGGCTAACCCTGGAGTAATCTCCAAATTATTTCAAGATCTCTTCGATATTCAGGCTTCCTACAAGCAGTGTATAAATCTGCTAGAGATACACTTTACTAGATCTCGCACTATGTAACTCTCCAAAATTAGTTCACGATATAGCAATTTATTTATTTATTTATTTATTTGCAGTCGTAGGTGCGCTCTAGAAGAGCCATTATAGTTCTTTCCTCCTCGATCGTATCAGTGCATAGGGATAAATCCAGCGTCAATGGTCATATATATAGAATCATCCCAGCAGTCAATAGTTTGTTGATCTTCACTTCCATTACGTGGCTTATATATAGTAATTGTAGCGTGATCACTATTTCCCAATTTCCTACAATCAGTTTTAAAATTGTTCGTAGCAGAGACCAAAGCGCCACTAGTTTGAAATGGACAGGAGATTTTAAAAAGGTTGTTTATATCAAAACTAGAAAACATCAAACTTATATTGACTGGGTTTGTACTTTTGGCGTTTTAAATAATGTCGAAGAAATGTACAAAACACTGCTTTCATCCTACGCTATGTCATAGATCTCTATGTGCCAAGAAGGTTAATTGAACCAAATCGCGAAGTCATTCCAGATTACCTTGCTAGAATGAAACGCCGTCAAAACACCTTATGGAACAAGGCTATTTATTCCACTCTGAACGAAGATTGGGCTAAGTACCTATTTTTGAGCGAAAAATTAGGAAAAGCTATTCTACGTTATAGTCTTTATGTTGAAGAGAAATGCGTCCCCAGATCTTCTGCCATTAACGTTTACAAAACAAGTAGCGAACTGTATTGCTTATCAATTGGAATTCATTTTTACTATAAGCTATATAAGAGCTGAGGTTTCCACGAGGTGGAAACCTTTCTTACACCATTTTGCAAAAAGCCGCCATTTAATCATTTGGGAAACTACTGACATCTCAGTATAACCTCTTTGTTCGTTAGAGCCTTCGAAAAGATTGTTATGAAACACATGTCGGATCACATTGAGGAGCATAACATCATCTCTAAGGACCAGTTTGGTTTTTTGAAACAACGCTTGGTGGATAGAGCTATGTTTACTTCACTAAATGACTGGACTGCATCCATAGACCGTAGAAAACAAGCCGACATTGTGTTTTCATCTTTTCAAAAGCTTTCGAAAAGGTTCTTACGGAAAAATTATTGTACATATAAAATGGAACAATAGGCATACATCCTATGATTGTAAAGTGGACCAAGAGTCTTCTTTCGGGCATGTAAGAGTAGGAGGTGAGTACTCATCTGTGTATTCTGCTCCCAGTGGGGTTCGACAGAGTGGAGTACTCTCATCAACACTTCTTCTTTTGCAAGCATATGAGATTCCCGATTTCAATTCAAAGGTTTGGAGTTTCTTGTAAAATGTACACGGACGATATACTGGTTTACAAGGAAGACGAAAATCAATAAGCCTCCTGTGAGGTCCAACAGCTACAAATTTTGAAGAGAAGTGGGCAAACACCTCGAACCACCTTTTTCGGCTGAAAAACCGCATTGTCTCGTGATATAGTCAAAAAGTCAAAGTCATCGCTCAACCTACACACTTAGGCCCCTGTTATACTTCCGCAGGAGCTTCCGCGGGGCGCCCGCGGACGGACGGTGCACCGCGGACGATCGTCGTTGTCCCGGGGCGGCTAGCGTCGCATCGGAGCGCGTTTCCCGCGCCGAACTCCGCGGGACGACAGCCTTCTGCGGTGCAGTGCACCGCGGACGGCTGCCCTCCCGCGAGCGGGAAGTATAACACCCCTCTCGTCGTCTGTCGGCGGCGATCCGCGGACCGCGGACGTGGCGGGCCGCGACGAGTGACCCGGCGCGGGGTCCCGACGCGATTTCCGCCCATCCGCGGAAGCTCCCGCGGGAGTGTAACAGGGGCCTTAATAGAGCAATTCCATGTTCGACTGCCGTTGAATATTGCATCTCGCTGAACAGTGGTGTACGATGTCGTGAAGCTGTTGAGCCAAGATTGTTCTCGAGGTTTTATCCTGCTTACGTTTCAGCGTAACCGCCTTCTTCAGAGCCTAGAAAAGTCAAAAAGAGTTTGAGAAATTACTCATCCTTGGATCGTTTCAAGCTATAGAGTCTCAAAAATTAATGAGAGAATGAATCGAATAGGGAGTAAGGAAACCCGACTGACCTTATGGAAACAGACGAAAGGCTGGATGGTCACCCTCGGATGGAGAACGTCTGGGTGAATGAACTCTCCCTTCGGGACAGCCCCTCAACGGCCTTCCGGCTGGCGCCTTCCAGAGTCAAGCCCACTGAAGTCGGCAAATGGGGCCAATTCCTGGGTTACGGCTACCCGTTCCTTAGGCTACCCGTTCCCATTGATGGCGGGATTCTTGAACGCAATCCACAACACCTCTAGCGCTTTGCGTGCCGCGATGTCGGACTCACGCGCTAGGATCGTCACCGCTATACCAACCACTGCGCCACTATCATTCCGCAGTTTGTGTTCCCCAAAGGCGTGGAGACCTTGCACTTTTCTAGTCCATCCACGTGCTCTTTCGCTCTGATCCAAAGAAGCCTGCCCGTCTCAACTATGTATTCCTCGTTGCATTGACTGCACCCAAGCAGTTCCGCTCTCTTAACCGGTTGTGGTGAGATCGCAAAATCAGCGAAACTCCGAAACACCTTATAACTCTGTTTAGGTGTGACCAACCTGTCTGCCAGGTTCTGTACGTCCTTATCAAAACCCACAAACTGCCATCGGGAGGTGATCTCTGCAACCTCACACAACATAAGGTTAGGCCTATCATAAACAGCGTTGGTGGTCCTGCAGATCGTATTTCCTGGCTGTTAAACTAGGTTCTTACGAGGATACTAAAGTTTACACCTGCCCACCTTCCAAACACCGTTGTCTTTTTGGCTAAACTTCGGAACACAGTCCTAGATGGTAGCTCTGTGATGGAGTTATTTGATGTCACATTACTGTACATGAATGTCTCCAATGACAATGCTATGCAGGCTGTCCATGAAATTATCGTGGAGCATCAGGACCAGATTGTACTTTTTGAAATAAGTGTGACTCAAGTGATGACGCTCATAAGTAAGGGTCTTCAGTGAAATCTTTAAGTGGTCCAATGAGTACTACAGGCAGGTCAGAGGGTTGGCCGGGTCAGCGTCTGGCCCCTCTGTCAGCCGTAGCTTTTATGGCTAAAATAGAGAGACCGGTTCTGAAAAGCAGACCCTTACTGTGTTGTCAATATATTGATAAGTGCTTTATCGTATTCCCCACGCAAAGCGAAATGGACATCTGTTTCGATTTGCTCAATCATCAAGCAGAGCATATTAAGCTCACAAGAAATCTAAGCCGAGAAATCACTGGCTGCCGTTCCTGAACGCTGAATTCCGTCTCTTCCAGAGCACCTCTCAAACTAGGTGATACAGGAAACCTAGTAACAAGAGCATCATAGTATAATTCCGTTCTGCACATCCTCGCATTATTAAAAGGGCCTTTGTTCAGAACATGTTCCGCACAGTTGCATTAGTGTCACCAATGACGACTTGAAGTCTTCATCTATGGAAATGGCTTCTCGCATTGCTTTGGAGTCGAATGGGTATGTGCCCCACAACATGCCTGAGAGGTCATCGACCGTCAGCAGGTCGAACATTGGCGCCCAGGAACGTAACAAAGTTCTCTTTTCAGTGCCCTTTGTAACGGATGCACTCAGCACCCAAGTGCGGGACTGTGTTCGCAGTGTTCGAGCTAGACGACCTCGTAAGGGTCGTTGAGATACCTCCCGCCTAACTTGAGGCGCAGCTTGTTAGAAACCATTTTTATGACAGCGCATGTACTACTCCTTCCTGTATGGTCTGCCCGCACGGTAGGAAAGGCGACTGTAGAGCCTCGAGAACGGTGTACCTCATAACTTGCAGTCAATGCAACGAGGAATACATCGGTGAGCCGGGCAGTCCTCTTTGGGTCAGAGTGAAGGAGCAGTGGATGGACTGGACAAGTGCAAGGTCTCCACGGGTACTTATGAAGCAAAGGGCCCGTGGTGCCGTGGGGCAGCTGGAAAAAATGTTAACGCGGCAACGGCAACGAAAACGTGGCAACCCACGGCACCCGAAGACGGGTGCTTCACAAGTACCGGCCCCGTGGTGCCGTGGGTTTGCCGCGTTAACATGTTTCCCGGCAACCCCACGGCACCACGGGCCCTTTGCTTCACAAGTACCTCTCCACGCCTTTGGGGGAACACAAACTGCGGAGTGATAGTGGCGCAGTGGTTGGTATAGCGGTGAGGATCCTAGCGCGTGAGTCCGACATCGCGGAGCGCAAAGCGCTAGAGGTGTTGTGGATTGCGTTCAAGAATCCCGCCATCAATGGGAACGGGTAGCCTAAGGAACGGGTGGCCGTAACCCAGGAATTGGCCCCATTTGCCGACCTCAGTGGGCTTGACTCTGGAAGGCGCCAGCCGGAAGGCCGTTGAGGGGCTGACCCGAAGTGAGAGTTCATTCACCCAGTCGTTCTCCATCCGAGGATGACCATCCAGCCTTTCGTCTGTTTCCATAGGGTCAGTCGGGTTTCCTTACTCCCTATTCGTTTCATTCTCTCATTAATTTTTGAGACTCTGTAGCTTGAAACGATCCAAGGATGAGTAATTTCTCAAACTCTTTTTGACGTTTCTAGGCTCTGAAGAAGGCGGTTACGCTGAAACGTAAGCAGGATAAAACTTCGATAACAATCTTGGCTCAACAGCTTCACGACATCGTACACCGCTGTTAATGGATCAGTTTTAGAGCAACTTACTAGTGCCAGAAATTTAGGTTTCCATTTTTCCAGCAACCTAAACTTTGAACATTATTATAAAGCACTAGTAGAGAAGGCTAACTACCAAATTTATAATTTTTTGAGATACCAAAAGTCAAAGACTAACCTGCTCTTGTGAGAGCTTACAAATGTTACGCAAGGCCCATTGTAGAACGTGGTGTTTCAGCTCATGTCAAAAGAAGGACATACAGTGGCGTCCAAAAGTTTGTGAACGCTTACATTTTTCGCCATAACTTGCCTTAAAAAAGTCCAAACAGAGTGAAATTTGGAAATGCGATAGCAAATTAGATCGCAATAACGATCTTTTGGTCTACGTTCGTTATTATCGAATTTCTTGCAAGTGCAAGGTCAGTCTTGCGCAAAGGTTAAAGCTGAGCTGCTGAGGCGTCGAATGAATTTGTCGATACATTTTCTTATGAAGCCAGAACAGTAGCGATTTGACATACTGTAGTCTTTAGCAAACTCTCTGTTATATCAAGAGGAAGGAATATCTCTGCTGAAGTATGAGAAGCCATTTTTCGGCTGGTCCAGAAGAAAGTCTCTTATCGACAGATAGGACTACTTTTCGGATGCGAAATTTCGACAGTTGCTGTTGCAGTCAAGAGAATGAAGCAGTTCGGAACAGCGGAAAACGCTTCTAAGTCTGGCAGGCATCGAAGTACGAATTCTAGAGGCGATTCTGTCATGCAGAGGATGTCGAGGCGTAACACGTAACATTGATCTCCGTCGATATAAAGGAGTCTGTAGCTGCTCACCACGGCTTAGATATGAGCGTGAGCACGGTAAAACGTCGAGTGAGACGTTCTGGACTCTATGGAGGACGTCCCATTAAGAAAGCCTTCATCATCGAGAAGAGTAGGAACACTGGACTCCGGCTTACCAAGGAGCATTTGAGCTGGACGATTAGAGGATTGGAAAAAAGTGCATTTCAGCGATGCGAGCAGGTTCAACCTATTTGGACCGGATGGACCACACTACGTGGGACGTCCAAAAGACTCCAGTTACGACAGAATGTATCAACTGCCAACTACTAAACATGGCGGAGGGAGTGTTATGGTTTGGGGATGCTTCAGCGCACACGGAACAGACATTATCTGCCAAATCCAAGGAGTTATGGACTCAAAACGTCACCAGGAAATTTTGAACAATGTTATGCTTCCAAACTCTAGACAAACTTTCCAAACGCCGTGGATTTTCCAACAGGAAAACGACCCGAAACATGTTTCGAAGGCAGTAGAGGAGTTGTTCAATATAAATGGAATTCATCTTATGTCGTGGCCTTCTCAGTCACTGAATCTAAACCCAATCGAGTACCTTTGGAAACATCTTTCTGGAAGTTTAGCAAGCCTCACAGCAAGAAACAAGCCGAAATGTATGAACAATTAAGTTAGAAATGGGAAGATATCGAACCCAACGTGATCAACAAATTCTAGAATCCATGCCGAGGAGATGTGAAGCTGTAATTAAAGGAAAAGGTTTTGCAACTCATTACTAGTAAAGCTTCATTGTATCTCTGTAAAGTTTGTCTGATTTTGGCAATAAAGAAGGCTGCTGAAGTGCTGTAGCCTATGTGGCTGACTTCACGATTTTTCCGTTTTTATGCTTGAAATATGAAAGGACCGATATAGCACAGCATTGATGTTACGATATAGGAGGATTTGTTAATTGTCACAACATATCCAAATTTCACAATTTTAAAGCTGATTTGAAGCGAGTTCTGGCGAAAAATGCAAGCGTTCACAAACTTTTGGACGCCACTGTATAACTCCTTGAAATTGTTCAGAACAACTTCTCTCGCAAACTTTTTCAGAGATGTTGAGGCTTTAGTTATAACAATATTCCGAGTGGGTCTGACGGGGCTAAAATGCTCTGTTTGCCTAACCTTCCGACTAGACGAATCAGAGCAGATTTAGTTATGTTGTTCAAAATTCTGAATGTAAAACTTTACAGTGACCCAATTGAGTTTTTATGCTCCTTCGACAGCTAAAAGAAGATGCCATTTCCAAGATTGAAAGTAAGGTCAAGTTTTCTTATTTACAGGAACATCAGGGAGCACAACATCTTACTTTCTGAGAATGAGAGCATTGCTAACATGTCATTGTATTTTTTAAATCGCATCAAGGTTTCGTTAAGGTTATTTCGTTTTGTTTGTTTTGTTGCTCAGTCACCCACTCTTTATATTTACTTTAGCGTTTTGTTGTTACATCCTCACGCATGTGATTTCGATCCTTGGCTTGTAATTTTAAAAAATAAAGCGTAAAAAGCTATCCTTCTTAGTAAAACTTTTCTATCTTCATATCTCAGCAGGTCTGAATATCCACTGTTGCTCAGCGGATATTTTTTGTAGAACGAACGGGTTCTTCTACTGAAATGTCTTACTACGTGCGTGTGTCTTGTTTCTACTTGTTACTTGTTATTCGTCTATGCTTGTATTTCAGGTGGCAAAGCTTCTTCAATCATAGCATTTACGACTTAAAAGCTTAACTTCGTTACCCGCCTATTATCAGGGCTTATTAAAATTAACACGAACTTCAGGTTCCAAACGGCAGCTGGTGCTTGCCGATTTGTCTTCTCCAGTCCCATTGAAGCGCCATTTCCTACCTAGGAGAATCGAGAACAGACGGAAAACAGTTATACATATGAAGACCGCGAACGAGGAAGAGGCAATGTCAGTGAGCTGTTTTAGCTAAATGTAATCAGATGACTTCAGTAAACAATGAAACGGTCCTTGGATGCATGCTTCCATTGTTCCAGTACTCATGCTTTACTATTACAGGGTATTCCAAAATAAGGTGATGAGGGTTTGACGTTCTCCTAAGCGAATGTGTTATCTGCAGCATGGGAATACTGCCATTTTTGTGCCTATTTTTCTGTCCGTGTTGTAATGCTTTATGTTTTATTTCGTCCTAAATCCGGTTTTCTCAAGTTGTCAAACCATCGGATTACGATCTTGGAGCTTTATCGTCAAGGAAAGCGCCTATACGACATCGTTAACCCGCTCAGTCGACGGCTCGCGTCGCAGGTCGCGGATGGGAGCGAGCACTGTTCACGGACGAGAAGCTGTTCGCCGTGGAGTAGGCACACAACCACCGAAAAGGCAGAATCTGATCTATAGAGGCTCCAGCCACTTCTTCGATCGCCGAGCTTTGTCAAAATTCGCAGGCGCTCATTGTTTGGGGTGGGATTTACACCAACGGAAAGACCCCAAAGGTTTTTTGGACGAAGGAGTAAAAATAAATCAAGGTGTATACCGACGGGACATCTTCGAGGCTGTGGTATTTTTTTGGTCTCAGCAGCGCTTCTTCGATTAGCAATGGACGTTTCAAAAGATTCAATCCCTGCACACAGGGCTAAAAGCACGCAGGTATAGCGCAAGGCCAATTTTCCGGACTTCGCCATGTCTGCAGAACGGCCACCGCACTCCCTGGATCTGAATACGACGGGCTACAGCGCATGGGTCGTTTTGAAGTACAGGATCCCTACCAAGTGCCACCTCATCTGGAAGCCCACAAGCAATCTCTGCGTCGGGAGTGATAACGACTGTCTCCTGATGACCTGCGGCCCATCGCCAAAAATTTCACCAAGCGTTTTCGTTTCTGTAATCGCGCCAAGGTGGGCCGTTTCGAATCCGGTAGAATACAGTGTTGCCCAGTGTCCATATTTTTGTTGTCTATGTATTGATTTGTAAACTTATCAGCTTTTTTCATAGTTTTAATTAAAAATCCTTCATCACGTTATTTTGGAACACCCTGTACATATGCCTTCACTCCATTGAGGGCACTTCTTGCTTGTGATCACATAGAGCAACATCTTCATCACTAGCATTCGACTGATCACCATGGTTTACAATTTTCTTCCGCTTATCCCCTCTTCTCTGATTTCACTTGTTAAGTTCAACTGGCACTTGATAATACTCTCGATAATTCAAAGGATAGCCGACAACCTGACATAGCGAATAGGCATCGAATGTAATTCCTTTCAGGCATCCTTTTTGTGATGCGCAACGCATTCAACTGCTCTATTGTGTCACGGATAAGATGCGTGTTTGGCCTATACACTGACTTCTGATGACGAGCCGATGAACAAGAATCTTCATCCTTCCCAGATAAGTCCGGTGCTAATCTACTGCCTCGGAGAGCTGGAAGGCTTGGATAGCGTGAGCGGAAAACCGAGTCAAGAGCCTGGAATTCGGTGAATGCGACAGCCAGCTTCTCATCAGACTGAGCTCCAAACACTCTAAAGTGTGGCAGTGAATGTAGTTGCAAAGGGATGAACGGATTTGGTCTTGGTTTCGCATAAGCCCTTCGAAGAAAACCAAACAGGCGGAGTATCCTTCTCCTTTGCTGAATACAACCACAGACTCACAGAAGCAAGGTAATTGGAATCCCTGGTTACCAGTCTGCTTTACAAGCTTATACAAAAAAAGCTAATTGTAGTGTTTAACAATACATATTATATTGTTCGATTTCGCCCAAAACGATGCACTACTTGACGAGTTACAGGCCATTTTTCTATGAATCTAGAAGGAGGAGGGAGCCTGTAAAAAGCCATATACTATTTGGAGCCTTAAACAGAGATGTCAAGAAGCATTGAGGTACAAAACCCATGAGCTGCTACAATCACAAAATACGATAAATTAGTGGAATCTTTCCAGGGAAGAAATTTAGGGTGCGAATAACAGCCAGGATTGCAAGAAGCCGGAGGGAATATGAGAGTTATGTAGGTGAAAGTAAATGTAAACGGATAAAGGACTGCATAGGTGGAATGCGTCACGCATCCTGCTTCTGCGGGACATCGTGGTGCCAATTCTAGTGCATATTTGGCCTTGTACAATGACATAGTGTGACCAGACAGTGGACAAGGCTGTGCTTCAGCCTAGGTTGCAATACAGGTGAGAAATAACTCCCTGTAGTTACACAAAATGAAGGCGAATTCTTCCTTCTACTTACGATTAGTAGCGTTCAAACAGAGTAGCGGCAGATTTCAAAGGTTACAATTATTACGCTTTTTACCTCTATATTCCTAACTGGATGAGCAAGTAAGCACATTTTATATGATTGAGGTTTTCGCATGATTTCAATAGTGATCCATTCTACTTTACCCTGCTATTTCGTTGAATGTCTACCACCCATTAATGTTCTGCCTTTAGTAGAACACACAGATCTCTGTGAAATGACTTACACCAATTCTGTACAGGCCGTGTGTTGGAGATGTTCTATTCGCGTCTCTTCGACGTAGATATGTAGGTATATCAATGAAAAAGCCTCAAAAATTAGAAATTTTCAAATATTTCTGAATGATATTCAATTAATTGTTAGAACCAACCTAAGACTTCTGAAAAATACACCACGTAGTTTTCTAGAAACTTCTGAATTCTTATTGCTGTAGACACTGGAAGGTGGAATTGTAAATAATATCCAAAACTAACCTAACCCATCTGTATCACCTGTCGTTCCGTGGGTCATCGCGTTGCTAGAGCGGGCGCCAGCAGCGTCTCCATTTGTCCCTGTCGATGCCAGAGTGCTCCAGTGGATCCTTCTCGCTCGAGGAACACGGAAGAGCCTCATGCCGTCCGTTCAGGGCTTTCGCGAAGAAGTCCGACCAACGCGTTGATGGGCATCCTGATGGTCTCTTGTTATCCCGCGGAATCCAGTTTGTGACGGCTTTTATCCAGCACGTGTCTGCAAAGTGCATTACATGGCTATCACAACTAATTTTTGACGACTTGTCCAGTGCGACACCTTCTCTGATCTTCGATAGTCGGCGAAGCTCGAAAATCAGGAACTTTTTTTTCGAAAAATCATAATTCACTTGCGCAAAAACAGGAGCGGTACCTGTTTTTCGTGGAATCTTGGTTTTTTGCAGTTAAAATAGTTGAATAGTATTAGAAAGTATTTCAATGTGCAATAAAGTAGCAATTTTTGAATGTATGAAAAGAAGAGATAACGCCGTGACTTCGTCTAGGTTCTCACGATTTTTCTGCAGTTGACAGGTTACGTACATATGTATGTATATCAGGGGTGTGCGTAAGTGAAATCCGGAGTTCCGTAAATCGTAAATCATGATTACGATAAAACCATCGCAAATCGTAAACCGTTAATCGTAACAAGAGTGTACATTCGTCCATACAAAGAGACGCGAATTCGTGGCCGCTCATGAAGTACACCAACCGTTTCTCATAAAACCTCAAATTAGAGGAATTGTGAGCCTGCAACTTTTTCGGCGCCTTGCGGCCGACAGCTCGT
The DNA here is from genome assembly GCA_947396885.1 of Heligmosomoides polygyrus polygyrus. Lineage (NCBI taxonomy): Eukaryota > Metazoa > Nematoda > Chromadorea > Rhabditida > Heligmosomidae > Heligmosomoides > Heligmosomoides polygyrus. Next base: position 82,571,291 of record OX377203.1, on the reverse strand, counting down.
CCGCGGCCGGCCTTCTCAATGGAGCGCAAGTTTTCAATTTTGGCCATTTTTGATCTTTCATATGAACTGTATATACCAAACGATAGAGATCGATCTCCTGAGCTCAAATATACTCTTGGTTTTTCAAATGGATGACATTTGAGTGAGTTATAGCAAAAAGACGCGAAAACCGCAAAAGTGCGGTTTTTCGGCGTCTATTCAAAAGACGCGTCCGGTACTGTATGTAATGCCTTTCAATCGCCACTAAAATTGGGAAAAAGTCAGAGGAGGCTTCAACCAGCCTCATGTGGAATCTCCGGGTTTTCGCGGATTTATCACAAGTTGGGCGCGTGTAGCGCAGTCGGAGGAGGCGCGACTGTCGCGTGCACCCGATACCAGGTTCCTGGTTCGGATTTCCCGCCCAGGCCAACCAAGCCTTCCATCCTTCCGGGGTCGGTGAATTGGTACCAGACTTGTCTGGGAAGGATAAAGCGCTGACTTTTTCACCGGCTGGCCACCGCAAGTCATTGTATGGCCAAATACGCATTCATGTCGCCTCCACGACATCCCGTAGAAGTAGAATGCGCTGGCGCATCCCAGAAGGGATTGAGTAACGCCGTCCTTTATCCTTATCCTTTATCACAAGTTATCGATCGTTTACTCGAGATACTCCATGAAATCCTCACTTTCCAACTACTGTCATTGGCGGTATTTGCATGCCGTTTCAGGCTCCACAATGCTTTTTCTCGTCCCACTCGAAGACGTATCAGTTCTTTACCCACTGGAACGAACGACCAATAAACGCACACAACGACCTTGTGATGCACAGATATGCAGTTCCACTCATCTATTCACCAAAAAGCTGATAAAAGCAAGGCAGTCAAATACTCCACACAAAGATTCTGAAGCCAGAAAAAAAGAATTCTGAAAATTAGGCAGAGGTAGTATACTACAACTTGAGCGTGCTGAATGTAGGTGTTTGATGATTTTATGGCCCAAAATGTTGTAAATCGTAAATCGTAAAAAAAATCCTAAAAATCGCCGCAATTTGTAAAATCATAAATCGTAATTACTCACTCCCCTGGGATATATGCTGCTAACATAAAAAATAAGAAAAATAATAATTCTAAACGCTATTTTTGGAAGCTATTTTTGGATCTTCCACGTCCGATTCTCCTGGCATGTTTGACGTGTAATAGAAGAGTAGCTTCTTCAGCGAAATCAAGATTGGTGCAAGGCTTTATTATGGCTTAGGTATCGGCGTTGTCATGTTCTTCAGGGCGCTAAGATGCTGGACAATAACCGAAATAAAGACTTTAAGCAATCCTGACTACCCTGAAGAAAATACTCGTCTATTTTTAGATCACCTTGATAATTCGCAGACCATACATCATGTGCAACTACATCTCGAAGGAAAGCAGGTTCAAGTTGTGCAAAAAAAAGAAAGATACCTTCTTAGATTCTCCTCTCGTCCAATACCAGATTCTCATTGAGAGCATATAGTTGTTCATTCAATGAATGTGCAATTTTTCGACGTTCACACCCCTCTCCTCCTCTTCGCCTGAATTCTTCCAGTGCGCATTACTTCCCCTGATGCATTAGTCATTTAAGACGTGAAGGTCGGTCGTAGTGTGGGAAGAGTCCTCGTCGGAGCCGGGGCAGCGGCGAGGTCTGTTGCACTCCTGCACGTAGCGAGTTGCGGCGCCGCCAGATCGCCGCGGTCTCTTGGCGCCGGCTGTCCACCCTCTTCCACCTCCTGCTCACTTCGCTGGAGTTTCCTCCCTCACAGACTTCTCACACCCTCGCGGCTGACCTCTGCGCTTCCAGAACTACTTGCTGGATCTTTAGCTGCCTCTAAGCGGACTCTCTAGAACCCACAAAGACAACCTATTTCTTGGGATCTACTTCGCTGACTCAGAAATTCCTCAAAACGGAATGTACTCCAAGAGACTCTGGACCCCGTTCGGGATCCGATAGATATCCAAAGCTACCGGTCGGCTTTCCAAGGTCGAGAAGAGTCTTGGAACGTCCGTCATCTCGATCGATCGGGTCACCACTGGCTGTCCGTCCATCTCTCGGCCTCGGATGCGCACGTCTCAGCAGAGGTTTTTGATGTGGCCTAATTGCGCTGCTCTTCAGCAGCAGCCGCCGCCGTTCTCTCTTCACTTTAACTTCTCCTGACCTTCCCCATTACCACACTCACACGTACTCTCGCTGGTTTTCAGTTCTCTCCGCTTTCCTGTGGCTCAGCGTCCTTAGCCCTCCAAGCCTAGGACCACTGTGCTCTCTACTTGGCTATGTACAGAAGCAAACTAAACCACAAATGACAATAGGATTTGGGCGGACAACTTTTTGAACACTGCAAATGGACTGCACTGTTAAATACAATACATTTTTAATACCGTCGGTCTGAACCTTCTCTCGAGAACAACGTTGGAAAACTACGAACATGTTTCACTCTTAAAACGTTTGTCCAGGTAATGGATTCAAAAAATTAAATTGAAGGGCTTTTCTACAGCATAATTGGACGAAGCGCGTGATAGCGCAGTCGGAGGAAGCGCCCGCTGTCGCATGGACCCGATTTTAGGTTATTTACTCGGATTTAGCGCCTAGGCCAACCAAGTCTTCCACCCCTCCGGGGTCGATGAATTGGTACCAGACATGTCTAGGAAGGATCAAACACTGATCTCTTTATCGGCTGGCTAGGACAAGTCGCTGTGTAGGCTAAATACGCATTCGAATTGCCTCCTCGATATCATCTGGAAGTAAAATGCGTGGCACATCCTAAAACGGTCTCTTTAAAATAATTTGTGCAAATTAATGTATTAGCAGCTTCATTAATTAGTACACGAAAGAGCTCGGGTTCGACATACCTACTGCTTTTGAAAGAGCTTGTGAGTTCACGCCCCATTTATCGGTCTTACGAAGCCCTAGTCAATACCGTCATATATCGATCCTCTTTTTTCATCTTTATCAAACTTTTATGGGCGTGTGTAATGCAGTGGGAGGAGATGCTAGCTGTCGCGTGCACCCGATACCAGGTTCCTGGTTCGGATTCCTCCCCAGGCCAATCAAGCCTTCCATCCCTCCGGGGTCGCTGAATTGGCGATGGATTGGTATCAAACTTGTCTGGGAAGGATAAAGCGCTGACTTTTCATCGGCTGGCCACGGCAAGTGTATGGCCAAATACGTATTCCAATGAAGTCCATGAAGTCCTATAGGAGAAGAATGTGTGGTGTATCTCAAAAGAGATTGAATAACGCCTTATCCGTATCAAGCTTCATAGGGATGAATAGACCTCGTTCCGAGGTGAGAGGCTCAAGATACCTTGAGTCTGCCATTGGTCTAGCCGTGTTAAGGGACAGTGACCCGCTGTCTTCTACAGGTGCTGTGAGGCCGGTGTAGCCTTCTAGAGCTTATGTCTATCTAATCACATAGCTTCGATTGTTTCCCAGGGGTGGATGCCTCTCAGCCGCCCGTTCATAGTAATTAGACGTCCTTGAGAGAGTTGTACGTTCCCTTGCAGTAATTACTGCGCGGACATTTCCGGTAATTTATGCATGCTTGAGCTCTTGATATAGCAACAGCATACCTTTGCTGAAAAGTCCTACAAAGAAGGTCTAAGGTTGTCCTTCAAACGACCTGGAAGTGGAACGTCGTCTCAAATTGGCTGAATAGAAAATTGTCCTGCATGAACTACATTTTGTGTTGCCTATGCTATTCTCTAACTACCCGTTTATATGTTCATGTGTTCATGCTACCTTTCACTAGATGTTATTCATGTGACTGCTATTGTGTTTATTTCTACCGATTGCCTTACGCAAACGTAAACATAAACGTTCTGCGACCGTGTTGAAAATCAGAGTGGATTGCCTCTCAAAGCATACACAAACTAACCGTACTTCTTCTACCTCTACCAAATAGGCTTTATTAGGGAAGAAAAGGATGGAAATGCCCTACTGAAATTAAGTTAGTTGCTCGCATCTCGTAGATCTACAGCTTTCGCATCTTCTTGTTTGGAAATCTGGTAGATTTTCAAACATTTCTGGAAGACGAATAATACTTAGAACCAAAATGGATGGTTCTATGAGCTTCTTTTTCAGGATTCGATGGGTGTGCTAGTTTGGTCCTCGACCTTTAAAATATCTAGAGCATTTTGAAATCAAAAAGGACGTACTGAAACGCAAAAAATGGGAACCTTTGGGGAACAGTTCTATCCCTGTGTCGTTGAATTGATACCAGTTTTGTCGGGAAAGGAAAAAACACAGACTCATTCATGAGGTGGCCACTACAAGTCATTGTATTGGCCAAATGCGCATTCAAGTGGTCTCCACGACATCTCGTAGAAGTTAAATGCTTGGCGCTACCTATAGTAGGATTAGTTATCGCCGTTCTTCATACTTTATCCTTATACTGGAGAAGAACTCAGCAATGAAATGGTCCCTATTTTATAGGAATTTGTAGACGCTATTTTTCTAAGGCTACCGCCATTCTGAACGGAATGTAACGGTCGAGCATCGACGTGCTAGTCATCGCACCCTGCTTTCATTTCTTTTCAAATCACATGACGCAGTTGCGCTACTATGTATGTCCTACACCAACGGACCTGCTGCTCTGGCCAAGAAGCGCAAGCGGCGCACAGGTGGAAAAGCGGCACATTTTGTTCGTTTTTTTATTTTTTGTACACTCGCTGTTTTTTTTTTGCTAGCAAAGGTAGTACACCATATTTCTACTTGCCTCGCCTCAAAGGCTGCGCTGTTGACTAATGGTAAGGACCAATCTTCTTCGGATACCAGTTTATGGTGCTCCTGAGATTTCCTGATCTGACACTTCTTCAGCATACACGTCCTGTAAATCCATCACAACTAGTTCCCATTATAACTCCTGACGTATGTAGGTAGCGCAGTCGCATGAAGCTGTTGGCTGTGTAGCTAGAATCGAGTCACTGCTCGGGTTCCAATCAACCCTTTCATCTTCCTTCTTCGGTTGCAGAATATTGGTATTAGACTGATTTGGCGAGGATAAAGGATAAAGTACGACGCTGCTCAGTCTCTCTTGGGATGCGCCAGGCACTCTACTTCTGTGGGATGTCATGAAGGCGATTTGAATGCGTATTTGGCCATACAAATAAATTGCGGTGGCCAGCCGATGATCAAGTCAGCGCTTCATCCTTCGCAGACAAACCTGATACCAATCCATCGACGCCTGAGGGATGGATGGCTTGGTTGGCCTGGAAGGGAAATCCGAACCAAGAACCTGGTATCGGGTGCATGAGAAGGCCGGCACCTCCTCCGACTACGCTATACGCGTCTTTGGAAAGATATGTACTGCACCGATTTATTCATCGGATAACACTGGAGTTTGTAGTGTTGGCCAAATACGCAGTTATGTTGCCTCCACAAATGAGTCCACTTATACTTGAGCATGCGCGTTCATTTTTGCAAATTTTTTATAACGATAAGTGAGCGTGTGGTAGCACAGTCGGACAAGGGACCGAATGACGTGTGTCCTTGATGGAAGGTTCGTAGATCGCGTCTTGCCCAGGCTATCCAAGCCTTCTACCCTTCCGTAGTCGATGAACTGGTCTTGTCAGACTTCTCTCGGAAAGACAACGCACTGGAATGTTCATCGGCTGAGCCATTGTGTAGGCGAAATACACATTAAGAGAGCCTCCAAGATATCGCGTAGAGGTAGAATGTGTGGCACACCCCACTGAGGAATTGACTGATCGTTTATCCTTTTGTCATTTATCAGTCTGAGGTATTGGCTTACATCTAGATCCTCTTGCAATTTCTCATTTCTCTCTACTTTTCAACTCACAAAATCTCTCTATTATATTCTCATTCATCGATATCGCTAAAGACTCCTCCCTTCTTGGCTTCGTAAAATGGCTTTTACGGTGAAGCATTTTTGCCTACAAGGGCTCTGGTCACAGAGTTATTCAGTACACAAGACTCTATATAAGTCTAGCTGTCTTTCTATTCGGTTTTAGAGCCTAAATTAGAGCCTCTTGGAGTGCTCTTCTTATAGATACTTTTCATATCTCTCATAGAGGCTAAAAGGACGGCGACAATCAATCCGAGAGGCTAAAAGGACGGCGACAATCGAACGTAGAGGCTAAAAGGACGGCGACAATCAATCCGCCTTCGGGGTGCGCCACGTATTCTACGTACTTCTTCGTGATATTGTAGAGGTAATTTGAATGCGCATTTGGCCAATATAATGAGTTATTGTAGCCAGCCGATGGAGGAGTGGAGGTTTATCCTTCCCAGTCCCAAACAAGTCCACATTGACCTTTTATTTGCTGAGGTCTTTATTCGTAACGATTATTGTAGTTCTATTATTCTCGATTACGTATATTGGTCAGACAAAGATAAAAAGGATAAAGGACAGCGTTACTCAATCCATTTGGGGTGCGCCACGTATTCTACTTCTAGGGGATGTCGTGCAGGCGATCTGAACGCGTATTTGACCATGCAATGACTTGCGGTGGCCAGGCGACGAACAAGTCAGCGCTTTATCCTGCCCAGACAAGTTTGGTACCAATCCATCGACCGCTAAAGGGTGGATTGATTGGTTGGCTTGGGAGGGATATCCAAACAGGGAACCAAGAAGAATCTGGCATCGGATGCATGAGAAAGCCGGCACCTCTTCCGACTGTGCCCTCGTATATTATTCAGAATGGTGGAAATTTTAACCCACATAAAGTTGCCCGGTTACCTGTTGGTGCCTTTTCAAAAATGGCTCAAAACTATATAGTGTCTGTTGGAAGAGGCGCAGGCTGTCGCGTGCACTCCGATTCAAGGTTCTTGGTTCGAGTCCCGCCCTTGCCAGCCAGGCCTACAGACTTACCTTCGAGGGATGAAGCACTGAATTGACTATGTGCTGGCCACCGCCAGTCGTTGTATAGGCCAAACACGATTTCATCGACCTCGACATCCCGTAAAAGTAGAGTGCGTGGCGCATCCCCCAAAGGGATTGACTAGCGCCGCCATGTATTCGTTTTCCTTGTGAGAAAGGATATCCTCAAAGCGCTCCTATTTCAGTATCTCTTTCAGTTTCGGCGCATGCATAAAATGATCCTTAGTTTTCCGTGATACCACCACCCCGATTATGATGCAGTTCGAGCAAGGGAAGCCGCTTCGCAACTATCTGAGATCTGCCCGAACCGATGGCGGAACCGGTTTGACGGTCGCAGAATATATGTAGTTGTCAGTGGGCATAAGAACGCCGCTCTGACGGCTTTGTCTTCCAGAGGTTCTTCTCCTCGAAACTCGTTCCTCTTTGGTTTATTGCTGACCAGCAGCCCGATCTCCGAAGGCAATTTGAGATGCGCTGTCGCCGAGCGAGCAAAAACCACGCGGCCAGGCCAGAATCGGCCGGTGTCGTCGACGAGGATTTCTGTGCTGCACTCGTCGTCAGCTTCCCATTCTCACGTACACGTCGCGAACTGGATATGGCGCACGATAGAACTGTGACGACGACGACCGAAGACCTCGTCCTTCAGCGAGTGTTTCTATGTAAACAGCACGCACGATGAGAGTGTTTGTGCGCCCATCTAGCATCTAGTCGACGTTTCAGAGCGACCTCAATTAAGGTCAGACCAATCTGGTTGCGTCCGGTTCATTGCCGCCAACTTCGTAGATTGACCTGACATTCATATTGTCTCCCGTCTCCTTTCTGCCTTTGCTCTCCATTTGTTGTAATAGGCTTCAATCATTCCGGCTTCTCATTCACGTCATTCCGGAACAACAATCAGTTATCGTTCGTTTGCTCTAAGCACATGAGTTCACGATTTTTTTTAATTTCGTAGCTTTCTTGTGTTGTCCACTTCTTCTTCTTCTTCCTCTTCTTCAGGGTTTGTCCCGCTTCGTCGCGGGGTACGCCTTTCTGGTGCCATGTCGCCATCTTTCCGTATCCAGCGCTAGATCAGGGTGGACACCAGCAACCTTCAAGTCCATATGTAACGTATGAAACCAGCGCTGCTTCGGACGCGCTCTAGGCTGCTTTCCAATTACCAGGCTGTCCAATAATTCTTGTCCGAAAATTTCACCATTTTTAATTTTTTCAACTTTATTGAAAAGCAAGTCTAATCAACTATATAATCACCACAGTTATCCACAACAGTGGCGCATCGATTGGACAGGTCGCCGATGCCCTCCGCCCAGAACTCCGGGGGCTGCGACTCGAAAAAGTCCGCGATGTAGGATTTGAGGTTGTCGTATTTGGTGAATTTTCTTCCGGCCAAATGGTGCTTCGGCGGCGGAACAAGTGGTAGTCGGAGGGGGCGAGGTCCGAGGAGTACGGCGGATGGGCAACCGTCTCCCAGCCGAGCGTCGCCAACTTCTGCTGCCGGTGCCACGTGGGAGCGCGCGTTGTCGTGCAGCAGGTGGACCGAGGCCCGTCGGGGACGCTTTTCTCGGATGGCGGCGGCTAGTTTCTCGAGCTGATCGGTGTAGATGGAGGCGGTGACCGTCCTGCCTTGCGGGAGCAGCTCGAAGTACAGCATGCCCTTGGCGTCCCACCAGCAGCAGAGCATGATCTTCAACGAGTGTTCCCTGTTCTCGAGGCTCGCGTCGCCGCTCTCGAAACGATTGAACCAGCGCCTGACTGTGCGTTGGGACACTGCATCCTCCTTGCACGCTCTGCAGATGTTGGCGACCGCTGCCCGTGTCGTTGCCCAGCAGCCACTCGTAGTACACGAACGTACGAATTCGACCTTGGTCCATTTTAGCTTGTACTGGTAGCTAGACGCAGCGACTGCGCCTTGCGTGGAACTAGCGTGGAACTCTGGAGAACCTTCTAGAAGGTTTTTACACTTGCCTGATACTATAACACTTCTAAGGGAAATTATAGAATTTTGAAAAATTTCGGACAGGAATTATTGGACAACCTGGTACCTATCCTGCGAACGCTGTCTTTCTCTCCACGCAGAACGTAGTCGTACCATCGTGAGCGAGCTTCACCCATCTTTTCAGCTATCGGTGCTACACCGAACTTCTGCAAATGGCATCGTCCGGGATGCGGTCCAGATCGTTACTCCAGCTGTCCAGCGCAGCATCTTCGTCTCGGTGACGTCGAGTTTCAGCTTCCTTGGTCGCAGGCTAGCACTCAGCACCGTATATCGCCAACGGCTTAACGACGGCTCTATAAATTTTGGACTTGAAGCGCTCTGGCATCTTCTCGTCGCAGAGCCTTCCAGTCAACGAGCGTCACTCACGCGTGAATTCACATCAGTTTGCCGTCAGTCGCTATTGCTGATCCAAGGAACTTGAAAACTGAAGTTCGTAAAAGTTCGTAATTTTAATGGAGCTGGTCTCGTTCACGTCCGTAATTAGGTACTCGGTCTTCTTGACGGTCAGTCTGAGCCCGAACATCTCCAAGCGGTCGCACCAAGCGTGCACCTGCCGCTCGAGTTCATATTTATCTTTTCAAGGGAGCATTACGTTATCTGCATAAAGCAGTGGGAAAGACTTCTGAAGATACCGCGTAGGTCCATCCATGAAGACAACAAAAAAGAGTTGGGAAAGCGCAGAGCCCTGGTGTACCCCGAAAGAAATGGGGAACTCCATGTTGACATAGGGCGTACCATATTACTTCACGCGGTACGCGGTCAAAAGCCTTCTCCAAATCGAGGAAGGGGATATGTACTGGCTTTTGTTTCACGCGAGGCTTCTCAATCAGGAGGCGGGCGACGTGTATGACATCAACGGTGCAACAACCAGCCACGAAACAGCACTGATTGCTGGAAAGCTGGACTATGTTACGGTTTCTTCCATGGCTCAAAGATGTTCATGCTATGAGAAAGTAGGCGAATCAGACGGTAATTGGAAGCATTAAGCAGGACTGCCCTTCTTGATTTGACAAGCACCCGGTTATTCCAGCGGTTCATCGCTGCTTCGACAGTGAATATTTTGGAGATGTTGGTCAGCGATGCACCGTTGGTGTGCATTGTGATAGTGGGAACCCTCAGAGGATGAGAAGGTACCATTTTGTAGCCAGACAATATTACAACTGGATATTTAGCATTTGAGATCTGGGTGAACATACCTAGCGCGCGAAACCAAGACAGCACCTGCTCTACGCGTAGGTTAAGAAAAACGAGAGTCAAACATGTGGGAACGTAATTATGGAACAGTCCTATAACTATATATCTATGCTGCCATGGAGGGGCTTTGAATAAATTTCTGACTTATTGGAGTTTTATATCAATTTAAAATTGTGTTTATATCTTATTTATTTATAATTACGTATACTTAATGTTTGTTTTAAATAGCTCTAAAGGATTACGTTTATCTTTATCCTTCTCGAGAACACCCTCGAATTAGGATGAGTCAGCGTGCTTGTGCCAAGGAGGTGTAGCAGTTCTTGCGGTTCGTTCTTCTGTCTCTACTCTGCATTGCGCTCATCTTTATGGAACGGAGGTTTTACCTCAACGACGTCTGGCTTTGAACGCGATTCAACCCGAAAAACTCGCAATAGCTGGCAATCCACCGCTCTTCTGGCGCTCGAACAGTCGACCCACACGCCTTCAAATTCGGCGGGACGTGTTCAGCAGGTCGTGAGTGCGGCCTTCGCCTGATTTCGAGCGCAATTAGATTCGTGTGTGCGTATGTGAGAACTAGCAGGAACCGCAACGGATTCATTCTGTGGAACTGGAATCCTACGCGACGCGAGCGCAGCAGAGAACGTTCATCGTCACGGACAAGGTGACGGAACGGACCGACGAGTCGCGTCGCGTCGCCTTGCACACCAGAAGTCGCATTCAGTTCTTTTCGATACTCTCTGCCGCCTGCCGCGGCTAACATCTGCAGTTCCGTCTCCTTGGTTTGTATTAGTTCCGTATTAGCATCTTAACTGGGTATTCCCACTGCGGGACCTGGCCTGACTACTGCACATTCAGTTTGTCTAAAAATAACGTAGAATTTGGGCCGCCACATTCAGATTTAAATATATCTCCTTACAGTCCACTTTTTTAACCGAAATAAAACTGTTGGAATCTGCATACTCTTCCCGATAATTAGCTAAGCCTAATGGCAAGCAATCGAAAATGTCGCCAACTGTGGCGTCCACCCGTCTTGGTTCGGATCCTACCCAGGTCAACGAAGCCTGCCATCCTTTCGGGGTCCGTGAGTTGGGACTGGACTTCTCTAAGAAGACTAAAACATTAACTTGGCAGCGTATCACCGCAAAGTGTAGCATGGGCCCATTACTTTTTATTTCTGATTTTTTAAATGTTTATAGCGCTCGGTTGTACTAAGCGCATCGCTCGAAGCAATACATACTGGATGGACAATTGTAATTTATGAATGCATTGAAGAAAAATTGCGGGTCGGAATATTGGGATAGGAAACGACTGCCCACCTACGAGTTCAGCCTAATATTTCCTTCATTCATGTTTTAACCTGCCGCCGGTGATAAACTGTTATTATTATTATTATTATTATTATTATTATTATTATTATTATTATTATTATTATTATTATTATTATTATTATTATTATTATTATTACAAGCGTGCATTATAGCGCAATCGGTCGATGCACCGACTGTGACGTGCATCGGTCTAGCTCTCGGCCCCACCCAGGCCAAGCCTTCCATCCTTTCGAAATCGATGGATTGGTACCAGTATTCTATAGGAAGAATAAAACACTGCCCCTTCCATCGATTGGCCACCTCAATTCATTGTATAGGCCAAATACGCGTTTTAAGTGCCTCCGTTTTATCTAGTAGAAGTAGAATGCGTGGCGCATCCCGCAAACTAATTGATTAATGCCGTCGTTTATCCTTATCCTTTTATTTTTTTACTACGAACGCTGGAAGGCGTTGAATTTCGTAAGCTCGTTGAAAGCTGCAACACCATCTGAAAGTCAGAGTTTTTTGTTAAAATTAAGGAGAGCTACGGTAGTGAAGCAAGAATGGGCTCTACATGGGTGTCTTTCTGCATGAAATGAACTCTCATAGCAAGAGAAAACTTGCAAACGGGGTCAATCAATCCCTTTTGGTGTGCCACGCATTCTATGTACCTCTACAGAATATCGTGGAGGAATTTGAATGAGGAATGGCCTGTACGATGACTTGTGATGGGCAGACGTTGAACAAGTCAGCGCTCTATCCTTCACAGACAAGTCTGGCACCATTTCACTGACCCTGGATGAAAGTCTTGGTGGCCAGGGCGGAAAACAGGGCGGAAAATCCAGGTAAACAGGTACCTGGTGTCGGGTGCACGCAACAGTCGGCACTTACTCCAACTCCGCTACATGCGCCCGCGCGCGTATTTAGACTACACATTGAAGTGTGGCGGCCAGCCGTGTACAGGTGTTCTCGAATGACCTATTCGAATAGGTGTTTTAATGACTTTCACTCGAATTTGAGTATTCGAATTCGAATATTCAAAGAATCGCGTTTTTCGAATGTATTCGAATTCAAATATTCATCAAAACCACACTTTTTGAATATGTTCGCATTCGACTGCTCGAAAATTGCGGACATTCGAAACCATTCGAATATTGGAAATTTTTGCGAGAGGGCAGCTATACAGCCATGGCACAACGCAATGTTCTATCCTTCCTAGATAGGAGCGCTTCTGATAGCAATTCATGGATCTCGAAAAGATGGAGGGCTTGTTTGGCCTGGACACGACGGGAACCAAGAAACTTCGATTCCGGGTGCATGCGATGAATAGCGCCTACTCCGTCTGCGCTACCACCTGAAATATTAATAGAATATACCTGTGGTAAGACGATATCATCTTTTATGCTTTAAAACGCGTTTTATCTTCAAAATCGTACCGTTTCTCTTCATCTTTGGGTGTTCTTCCAAACACACTTCACAGTCCTTCTTTAGAGACCTTGCCGTGGTGCTCTGCTATTTTCACTCATTCGCCGCTGTCGTCGAGCGCGCCAGCCAGCTGAACAAGGCAGCATTCGTAACTCGTTCGCATGGCTGCTTCGTGTGAATAAGTTCATCGCCGAGCCAGCCTCCAAGTGCGTTCCGTGGAGTACGCGAGGCATTGATCGGGCTCCTTTGGAGTCGCCAGTTGTTCTGGTTGGCGTTTCGGGCCACCGGCCGGCCACACATCTGTTCCCTTTTTCCCTCCCTCTCTGTCGGCCAACGTTCGTCTAAATCCACTCCGACGTGGCTGCTATAAAGACGAATCTGCCCACAGGCAGCCTGGAGATGCGTGCTTGCCGGCGCTTTGTCTGCTAGAAGTGTTCGTGCTGCCTCGTTTTCCTACTGTACATGATAATAGCGAAGGTTTGTTCTGTTGAGCGCAGACTTTTCGTTTCATTCTCGGGGATTCTGCAGGGATCCTATGCATTTTCGCTCAAATTGCCATCAGACCTGCTCAGCTACCCAAACTATTCATTTGATTTTGAACCTGCAAATCATTCATGTTCGTTCTACTTCTGCTTTATCTATGTCTATTTGCTTTGGATTAAAGGATAAAGGACAAATCACGGCATCTATCCCTTTTGGGATGCGCCGCGCATTCTTCCTCAATGGGATGCCGTAGCTGTGATTTGAATGCGTATTTGGCCATGGCCAGTCGATGAAAAAGTCAGCGCTCTATCCTTCCCAGACAAGTCTGGTACCAATTCACCGACGCCGGAGGGATGGAAGGCTTGGTTGGCCTGGATGGAAAATCCGAACCAGGAACCTGGTATCGGGTGCAGGCGACACCGGCACCTCCTCCGACTGTGCTACACATGCTCTAGTGAAAGATTAACGATATGCGGAAAAACGTCATGCTTCTGAGGTGTTCGCTCGGAGCAGGAGCTGAGTGAATTAAGGAAGCCGACATATTCTAGCAGTATTTCCGGAACTTATGATAGATACTATGTCTTGTCTTTCTGCTCTCATTTTTGATCACTTGATGTTTCTATAAGGTTCCTTCGCGGCTTTTTTCTTTCTAAATGTTCATGACCAATTTAAAAATGTCTAATATTTGCTTGAGTCGTAATAAGAAAACCGACATTAACATTAACAACCTTTAACAACAATCATTTTTAACAACGTTTTAACATCAACATTATTAAAACAACATTGATACGAATCACTGGTGCTTTCCTTTCTTTCATTTCTGTGCTATTAATTAATTAATTTATTTATTTATTTACTGAGTGGACAGACGGATAATGCGCCGACTGTCGCGTGCACCCAATTCAAGGGCCTTTGTTCGAATTTTCCGCCCTGTCAACCAAACCTGGCATATCTCCGAGGTCAAATTGGTACCAGACTTGCCTGGGAAAGGCAAAGTTTTGACTCGTTTATCGGCTGGCCGCCGCAAGCCCCTGTGTCGGTCCAATACTCTTTCAAAATGCCTCACTTTCATCCCATAGGAGTAGTAGAATACCCGACACATTCCAATAAGAATTAGTTCCCTGAATCAAGCTTCTTGCTTCAGTTCCATACCCGGCGAGATAGGCAGCTATGTAAATAAGCTTTGTGCTACGACTCCAAGCACAGTTTAAATAAGCCTTGGTCCGTTTCATTTTTCTAGAAAACACTTGTGCAAAACGGTTTTGCCTTAGACTTAGTTGTTTGCGTGTTGCTTTTAGTTCTGTTTTTTATTCGCCCACAAAATTATTTTATAGTGTTTCTTCTCGATTGAATTCAGGTATTTTCGTAAGAAGCTCCTCACCTTTTGTTTCACCAGCGAAGGCGAAGCAAGACAATACATGTATTTTCATCAATGGAGTTGCATGGAGTGTCATTTATAGTTTTTTTCATTTCTTCTACCTTTTTAGAATAACAGTTTTATCATTTTTTTTATTATTAGATCCGTCTCCAACTTTAGTTGGCCCTATGTTGAACAAGTTTTATTTATTTTTGTTTATTTGTTTATTTGCGCAAAATAGTGCCCATGAAATGGTCCATCTATGGGATGCGGAACACCAAATTAGGCGAAAAAATTATTTAGGAAAAACTCGAAAGAAGTTCAACTAATAAGAGCAAACACAGCCATCATTACTGATTTTCGGTGAGATTGGAAACTCCTGAAAAAAGAGAAGTGAAAATGAAAAAGCATGACAGGTTTCGCTGGCAATAGTCGTTTTTGAGTTTTAGGCAATAAATAAATAAATAAGCTCCAATAGATCGCTGATAGCTGTGAAAACAAGCGACTAGCCCTGTTCTTATGTGCGGACGTGTTCGTCCGATCGCCTATCTGCTACCAGATTCAACCACTGATTCAGGAGCGAATGAACTCCCTAGATGTTTGGACGAAGCTCTCTACTACGCCCGAAAACGATTACTATTCATGGTCACGGTTCTGGCCACGTCAACACCTTCGAGACGGTTTGTGAGCGCCAGCACGTACACGTCCCCCCTCTCCTCCCAGCGGTCATCTCTTCGACGCGTTGTAAAATTTCGCACATACTTCGCCAGTCTGCAGCGTAGTGTGAAGAGAAGTCCCCATCCTTTTTAGAGGCGCCGTTCGAGCGTCTGCTCTTGCGTACCTCTAAACCTGATGTGGCAGTGTCCATAGACATTGCTGTCGTTCTCGAAGAGAAACGGAAACGGTCACGGTTTCTGGGTAGGCGTAACGCTACGTGTACTTACGACTTCTGACCGGTGGGAGTAACTGTTGGTGAGACAAGCACCACCTTTCGGCGAAACCCCTCTCGCTCGCCGCCGACGATAACAATCTCGGTTATGCTGGTGATGGTTCTGCCCTTTGCTCGTCTCGCATACAACCTTGCTGGGCGTTGTTCGCAAAAGGAATGTCTAAAAGACGGCTACTCTTGTTATTAATGGCCGAGATTTTCTTCGAGTTCCAACTACTTGTTCACTTCCTTCCTAGAGGGTCCTACATGTTTATACTACTTCTATGTCCAAAGTTTCGACGACTCCTTGTGCTTCTAACTGTTGGAATTCTACTATCAGCGCCTCACCGTTCGATGATCTACGGGTTTTACAGTTTTTTCTTCAGGAAGTGTTACTATTTTTCATGTTACATACGTTCACTACAAATAGTTATGAGAAAAGCGACAGTGAAAAATATAAAATCACAAATGTTTGCCTTCTCTTAAAGTGGTTCGTTTCTCCATGTCTAGAGGAGCTTTTTTCTTGTAATACCTCCGCGATGGTTCATCAGTGAAGAGGGATTAATTCAAAGGATTGGGAAGGTCGGCAAGACCTTCTGTGTCGGTTGACTTAAAGTGGACTGTCGCTGACCTTTCTGATTCTTAGAAGCGATTGCGTGGAGTCCGTTTTCCTAGATTACTATAACAGTTTGGAACATTGGATGTCAGGGACATTGACATTCAATGTTCCAAATGTTGAGATCCCTAACCATTTTTCTATTTTTATTCCTCTTAATCTTCAACGCATTCGTGGTGTAGTAGCTGTTTCTTTCTTTGCCGTAAGGCTATGCATACAATTTTCATCTCACGTTGGATACTCTCAAAAGCAGGCTGAATATTTTAGAAATCAAAACGAGTATCCTTCAGATTAAGGTAGACTATCTATAAGAATTTAAAAATAAATTTTTGTTCAGGGAAAATTTATTTTGACGACCTCCTTTGAAAATTTATAATTCACCTGTCCCAAGAAATGAGCGCACGCCAGCGAGAGAGCACTAATTCTAGGGTTTATTTTCAGAAGAGATCGAGCCATGAGATCGTCAAGGAAGTAAAGATTTTCATCGGATTGATAGTGTATTCTGGTTGTTGAAGCTGCGAAGTAGGGGATGCCTGTTCTCTGAGTATTATAATTCATTCTATTGCACCATAGAGTAGTATCTATCGTAAATAAGATTTGTTACTATCAATTAAAGTGAAATTGCGACGTGCTGACAAAAGCGCATGACACGACTTTTTCGTTGTATGTACCAAAAATTGACCCTTTTGCACCTTGAAATAAGCTTTGACCTTTTCGTTGAACAAATTGCATTTGTATGTGATTTCAGAAAATGAGTCCATGTTTTCGGCCCAAGTGAATTATAGATTTTCTAGGAATAGTAAAAGTTTCCTGGACAAAAATTTGTTTTCGCTTTTGTAGGGGTGGCTAATTTGGTCTGGAAGACGCTTTGATATGCAAGATGTTCAACATTGTTTAAAAAGTATTCATCTTTGTTCTGAGAAGTATCCAACTTGAATAAAAACGGAAGCCTTCACTCTGGTATCCTATGATGAGCTGATGATCGCATTAGGGTTTCCTCCACCCTGAGGTCGGTAAATTTTCCACTAACTCAGAGATCTTAGGAGCCATGGAGTGGATTACACTTGAAGAATTTGTGCACTCAGCTCATTTTCCAGTACGCCATATCTCCTCAAATTCGGCGACAGAGTGTGAGTGTTCAGATCCCACTTCGACAAAGAGTTTTGGTAGCAACAAGGCATCCTTGTAACATTTTCCTCATATTCCCTATTAAATATCGTTTTTGAATTTTATTCAATATCTTATCTATCTTATCTCTTTATTCAATATCTTTTTGAATGGGGAACATGAGGAAAATGTTACAAGGATGCCCTGTTGCAATCAAAACTCTTGGCCGAAGCGAGAACTGAACCGTTATACTCTGTCGCGGAGTTTGAGCTGGGTCAGAGAGCGCTGCCGTTGTATGTATATAGCGGCATAAGATCAGGATCTGGAGGACAGGATCTGCTGGGTGAAGTCCCGCCTGGCGCAAGAGATTTGCTCGCAGCAGAACATCCTTCTCTCAACGTATGATGGTGTAGTCGAAGAAAGCGCTGGCATTTGGAAAACCCTTCATCAATTTGCTTAGTTCAGTTCCCTCCCAGGACGTCGAATCCTTCTATCTCTCCTGGTTGGCTGGATTGATACCAGATTTGTCTGGGAGGGATAAACACTGCCTTGTTCATTGGCTGGCCATCGCATGTCATTGTATGGGCCAAACCGCATACAAACTGCCTCCACGATTTCCTATAAAGGTAGAATGTGTGGCACATCGCAAACGAATACT
Organism: Heligmosomoides polygyrus polygyrus; assembly: GCA_947396885.1. Taxonomy (NCBI): domain Eukaryota; kingdom Metazoa; phylum Nematoda; class Chromadorea; order Rhabditida; family Heligmosomidae; genus Heligmosomoides; species Heligmosomoides polygyrus. The sequence continues at coordinate 82,553,383 of OX377203.1, read as the reverse complement.
AATTAACACCGTCCTCTGCCCTTTATCAGGGTGTAACCTTTATAACAACGGGCGTAGGCTAAACAAAAAGTATTAGGCACGCTAGGAAAGTAACGGTTTTGATGGCGCTCCTGCAAGTGGAAGCACGTTCTTTTATTTAAAAAAGTTCTTCCATCACTCATTTAGAGGTGTCGACAGTGCAGACTTCAAATGAACTTGGCGGTATTCTGTGGTATTCTGCAGAAGTTCAGTGCGTGGCTCGTTCCTTAACGGGTCGGCCAACACCGACATCACTCTTCCTTCACTTCAGAACGTGTACGATTGACAGAAGTGAGGGCATCTTCTCAATGATATCTGTTGTATGAGCGAGAACGGCTGTTCACTCTGCGGCTTGGACGTTCTCTTTCATTTTTTTCCAAAGTGGGTGAAGTAATTTAAGAGAGTGGCTGTCGTGAAAATCGGTCGCTCGCAACATCTTTTTCTTCTTCTTTTCCGACTTGTCGCTTTGCGCACGCCTAGTTTCCAAGAAATGGCGGCTTTACAATAAGTGAGTGCCGGAGCAGGAAAGCTCTCATTCTCGTCTCTCCTCTGTCTTATCTTCATGTCTGGACTGGCCAGCCGATGGAAAAACCAGCGCTTCAGCGTTCTCAGACAAACCGCGACCCCGGAGACATGGAAGGCTTGATAAGCCTGGGCGCGAAACTCGAATTATGTAAGCACATGGAATGCAAAGCCATTCGCTCCTCCATCTGCACTATCATTCGTTTTTAATCTTTTTATCTTTACCTCATGCCCTTTTCATTTGAAAGGAGACATTTAAAGTTTGGTATAACTAAATAAATGATTATGAATACGTGCATCGACCTCAGCTCGCTTCTAACTTCATTTCGCTAAGGAGCTCTTCTCCTAGCCCCACTCTCCATTTCTTCTATTGCTCCTTATCTGTGCTCCGATTCTGTTCCTGATCGACGTCGACTTTCTAGCAGTCGTCTTCACAACCTGATTTCAGAATGCAGTACTTGCTGGCCCTTTTGGCCGCACTGCTGGCATCAGCCAGTGCAGATCTATTCACCTCGATCGCGGACATGCAGAGCCTGCTCGACTCGGAGAAGACAATCCCTTCGATCCTCAACAAGTACATCGAGAGCGAGCGTCAGCGACTCGATAAGCTCAGAGAGTACGTCCTTTCGCTTACCAGGCGGACACACCCGGTGTCCTTATCAATGCGTTTTAGGCTGTCAAAGCAGTACGAGGAGAGAAACGACGCAGCGCTCGAGACTGGAATGAAGGACATCTCAAACCCAATCAACGCCTTCCTGCTGCTGAAGAAGAAGGTAGCTTCTGAAGCTGAGGTGGTGTAGCTTAGTTTAAGTTAAAGTGTTGCAGATTTTCGACTGGAAGAGCATCGAGTCAATGATGAATTCGAATAAGGCCGAGTCTTTCATCGACCGCGTGAGCGATGTGAACTACGGGCTTCGCTACCCGACCGAGGTGAGGTTTAGGTGACAGATCTTACAGTTGATCTCTTTAGATCGTAGGACTTGCTTGTTAAGAGTGCTATTCGTTTTCGCCAGTTTTTCAGAATTTAGAGTAAACGTTCTGTGATTCAGGAAGACCTGACGGGTGCTGCGAATGGCCTTCTGAGGCTGCAAGACACGTACCGATTGGATACAAAGGAACTGGCTGACGGTCGTATCTACAAAGATCAGGGCAACTACACCTTCAGTGGTATGTTACTGCTTACTGTTCTAGAACATTTCTCAAATCCTCCTTTGCAAACGTGAATAATGTTGGATAGGATAGGATAGATAGAGGACGGCGTTGCTCAGTCCTTTTTGGGATGCGCCACGCATTCTCCTTCTACGGATGTCGTGGAGGCGGTTTGAATGCATATTTGACCATACAATGACTTGCGGTGGTCAGCCGATGAACGATTCAGCGCTCTATCCTTCCAAGACAAGCCTGGTACCAATTCACCGATCTCGGAGAGATGGAGGGATTGGTTGGCCTGCGCGCGAAATCCGAACCAGGAACCTGGTATCGGGCACACACGACAGCCGTCACCTCCGACTGCCTTACACTCACCGTAAATAAGATGGGTAAAGGCTTATTTCAAAATTTACATCGAGCGCTACCAGCCGAGCAAGTCTTCGTCTCCGCTTCCAGTCTTACCCATTCGTCCTGAATTAAGGCCGCGTGGACACGTTCGAGATAGCTTTGTGTTGTCACGACTCTTGCCGTTTAGACCTCAAACTTGGGTATTTAAACTTTTAGGATAGCTAAAAGATTCCATCGAATAAATGCGGTGCATTAGCGGCAACAGATATTTACATACAGTACCATTTAGTGATTTCTCCCATGCTTACCCCTCATATTTGACAAGATATCCTGGGGAGTCTGCCATCACCGCAGTTCACTCCTTACGTCCAGTGGCAACTCCACCCGATCACAGAGTCCTCAATTTCCAGCTGGAGACTGCTTTGAGATTGGCAAAGCAGCGTATAACGATGCCGACTACTATCACACAATCATGTGGATGGAGGAGGCGAAAAAGCGCCTTGAAGACGAGGATGAGGATGAGTCTTCAGCTCAGTTGGGAGAGGTATGCTGTTGGCACCACGTCTTAATCTGTAGCCCTTTACATTGAAAGTTTTAGATTCTCGAATACCTCTCGTTTTCGCTTTATAAGCAAGGAAATCTCAAGCATGCTTTGCAGTTGATCGAGCAGCTCTATAGAATTGGTGAGCGCAGCTTCTGGTCCATGTCTTCTAACCTAGATGTGCCCTTTTAGAATTTTTTTTTTGCAAGGATCAAGTTTTCAGAACCCAGCCATCCCCGAGCTAGAGGAAACATCAAGTGGTACGAAGATCTGCTGGAACAAGAAGGTGTGAAGAAGGCTGATATGAGACGATCATTCGGGCGAATCGTGAACGAGAGACCTGAAAGCGTACTGGGCAATCAGGAGCGAACGATCTACGAAGCTTTGTGTAGAAATGAAGTCCCAGTGGCGAGTAGCTATACTTCTCACCGACATTTGTAATGAAACATCGGCCACTATGAAGAGGTGCCATTTTAGAGCGAAAAAGACGTCTCGAAGCTGTACTGCTACTACAAGCGAGACCGTCCTTTCCTTGTCTACGCACCGATAAAGGTGAGTTTGTTCGGCACATGTCGCGAAAATGCACCGTAGGGATGTGGGAACGTGAAGAGGGTGCGCAACTGCTTCTATCGTCGTCGCGGCCGCCAATCGTGTCCCCCATCGGTGCTGCTGAGACTGGGGCCGGCTTGGCTGCCGCGGTTATAGTAGGAGCAACGGCGTGTTCCCGTACCTCTGCTGTGCGTCTTCGCGGCATGTTCTTTCGCTCAGACAACTTTAATGGGTTATTCGTAGTGGGTGTGTTCTTTGCGAGAGAATTTCAACTAAAGAAAGTTACCTGTTTACTCGGAAATGTCTACGTATTTGCCTGAAGGGTAAACATGCTCCTACTTATTCATAGATATCTGCGGAATTTTTCTCATTCCCTTTGATCTTCAGCTGTATTAAAGGATCGGTTATACCATTTTCTTGCCAATTTGAATAATTCTTCAAATCAAATTGGGCCCTCTTCTAAGCAAGCTTGATAACTTTGAAATGAAACTTAACTTCTTGTAAATCAAAACGAGCATTTTCCAAATTATGCTATGTGCTCTCCTTGAAGATAAATATTTTTTCATTGAGAGAAAGTTGAATAGCAGTTTATTTGTATTTTTTTAATTCACCCGCTCCAAAAAAGTAAGCATAATTTTTGAAGCCTTGTAAAATTTAAATTTTTTAAATTAACATTATTTGTTTAAAGTTTGTTTTTAAGTGGGGGAAGGTGCTAATTTTTAGAGTGCTAAAACAAGAAATCGAATCATGAAATTGTCTATTTCGTCGCAATCTTCACTTTATTGTTTGCATAGAGTTCCTTTTATTCTTTTTATCCTTATCATAAGAATGTCTATTTCTTTCTCTGAAAATAAAAATAAGTTAAATCTCAAAGAGATGTTTCTCTTTTGCGCCAGGTAAACTAAAATTTTCAAAGAAAGTCGCATGTAATTTTCATAGACGAATTTTTTAAAAATTTTTGGTGAATGGCTAATTTAATCTGGTAGGCGATTAAGTTGTGGAAGATGTAAAGCTTGATTTCAAACTCGTCAAGCATGCTTTCAGAGATGTCCAATTTGACTTGAAAATAGTATATTGGTCTGAAAGATAGAAGTGGCTCATTTGGCTCAATTCATACGTAGATAAGTTGGCGATCTTTCCAATTTACTAAAAGCGTTGTTTATAACCCAGCTGATGCTAGGCACGACATTCTACCAACAGAACTATTTCTTCTCTGATTCTAGGTCGAGATTAAACGTTTCAATCCTCTGGCTGTCCTTTTCAAAGACATTATTACTGACGATGAGATCGAGGCGATTCAGGAGTTAGCGATGCCTAAGGTAGGTAGGATACAGCACTTCTTGATTCTGTTCTGCTTAACTTCAACTCGTTGTTCAGCTAGCCCGTGCCACAGTTCATGACGCCGCATCAGGAAAACTCGTCACTGCCACCTACAGAATCAGCAAAAGGTGCGTGGACCGTAATTACGGCTAAAGCTCCCTCTAAACGAATTGGTTTCAGCGCATGGCTGAAAGGATGGGAAGGTGAAGTTGTGGAGACAGTGAATAGACGTCTAGAGTTGATGACCAACCTGGAGATGGAGACCGCAGAAGAGTTGCAGGTATGGGAGAAGCCTTTCTTAGCTGAAAGGCTCCTCGAAGAGCGGCTTCGCTTCAGATTGCCAACTACGGTATCGGTGGGCACTACGACCCTCACTTTGATCATGCGAGAAAGGAAGAGGTGAAGTCGTTCGAATCCCTGGGAACTGGCAACAGAATCGCCACTGTGCTTCTCTACGTGAGTTTAGATAGTGAGTTCTATGATGTGCAAGTGTTCATACCATTTTATTTAGAAGACAAAACAGCCAGAAGCACCTTGGGTCAGATTCAATGACTTAGAGCAATTTAACACAGAAAATACAGCAAAATCCTTTATGGTGCGGCTTATCAAGCGATATGTTGAATGACTTCGACGCGCTATCGGTGATTTCGGCTGTATTTTCTCTGTTAAATTGCTGTAAGTCGTGGATGAATCCGGCCATTGGACTTAATAGAAATAATGGTATAGAGGAATACGAGTCCTTCGGGTTCGGGTGACGCAGACCGATTATGGGAGACCTAGTTTCATCACAGCCTTCCAAAGTCTGTAAAGATTAACGGTAATTCAAGAAGTGCAGATAGCAGCGGCCTAGCGTACCACGCACAAAGAAACTCGTAGGTAAAACACTAGTACGAACGTGCTTTCTGAGGCTAAAGAAATACGGAAGTGGGCTTCCGTGCTGAGACTAGGCAGGCACCACCTGGGGACAAACGACGAAAAGCTTCAGTGAGCCGAAAGAACACGAGCGTACAGCCTTTCCAGTCGACGAAATCTGCAAAAGACGCAAAATTTAGACTCCGATTCCCGAGCTACCTTCCGCGTTATTCCAAGAGTACTACCTAAGAGTACTGGTACAATGAGAGAAGCAAGTACTTGTGGAGATAGTGGAGGACTATGTACTTATTTCTCCCTTACTGACATAGATGCAGCATGAGCCACTCTCGAGAATTCACTCGAATTTCTGTTGTTTTTTTTTTTCAGATGTCTCAACCCGTACATGGCGGTGGAACTGTGTTCACTGACATCAAGTCCACAATTCTTCCCACCAAGGTTATTCTTTTTCCTGCATGTTGTCTTTCTTGTGTTCCCATGTTTTCTTGCAGTAAGACCAGTTCCATCCATAACCAACGTATCGTTGAACTGGAACGATTTCGTTTTCAGAATGACGCTCTGTTTTGGTACAATCTGCTAAAGAACGGTGAAGGCGATGCTCGAACGCGGCATGCAGCCTGTCCAGTATTGGTTGGAGTAAAATGGGTTCGTTAATATCGTATACCATTTATAAGGCACTTGAGGTACTAAATCCGTCGGTAAAACTCGGGATTTGTCCAGGAAAAAGCAGGTAAAAAGTAGAAGAAGATGCAGGCTTGGAGTTGTTGACCCATAGCAATGGGATTACGTCGAAATGTTAAGGAGACTGATCAGGAGATTATCCCAGCGGTAGCTCTCAACGGTGGAAGTGGTCCATACCATTTTCAAATTGGACACACTTTTCGTATGAATATGGTTTGAAAAGTGTCCACTTAATTTGAAATTTTTCTATCAAAATTAGACACTCTTTTAAACAACCTTTACGCTTCTGAAACTAAGCCGAACATCTAACAAATCAAATCGTGCATCTTTCAGATTATACTAGAGATTAGCCGAGAAGGTTGGAATGATTTTTCGTTCAAGGAAAATTTAAAATTGGGATTATTTCTTGATTTTTATTAATCTTCCCCAAAAAGTGATCTCACTCTATGAATTTTACAAGTTGTTTTTATTTAAATAAAATGAGCTTTTAAGGTTTTGTTTAAAGTGTAGGAAAGCAGGGATTTTATTATTGAAAGAAGATGTTGCGCCACGCACTCGTCGAAGACGTCGCAAATTTTCTTTGGTTGATAGCAAAAGCAAAAATTCTGCTTGCGAAACAGCACACACATTCAAGTGCTACAAACAAAATCGCTTGTAAAAACAAATATTTTTCATTTGCTGCTCAACTAAGCAGTATTTACATTACCAAGCAAACAAAAATCGTGACGAACTAGACGAGTGCATGGCGCGACCTCTTCTTTTAACGCACTGAAATAATTGCTGAATCTCGGGCCATAAAGAAGCCCAAAACCACTTTTCATTTGAAAAGTAAAAGTTTATAAAATTTCAAAGATTATTTTCACTCTTTAGAGCACGTGAATTAAAAATTTTCAGTTAAAGTTATACTAAACTTTCCTCGAACAAAGTCATGTTAACCTTTTGTAGAACGTTTCTGGTTTTATCTGAAAGGCGAGCGTTTCGATTTCTAGAATGTTCAGTTAGATTTCAAATGCATCATCAGTTGCTTGGCAAATAACCCAATTTGGTGTGCAAAATTTCTAATTTGACCCGAAAATTGTCTGAATTGACCTGAGAATGGTGTATACATTACTATGCCATCCTTTCCTTTCCTACAAAAAATTGGGAAGAGAGTTGAATTGTTTTGTTCTCTGACTTAACGGTAGCCCGCCAAGTTTCGCCTACCATAGGGAATGGAGTTCTTGGATTGCCTAAACTTTGTTTGAGCCTTGTAGAATTAACTTCTGGTGCACTACTTTCACCTACCCTGCTGAATTATGCCATTCAGGTGTCGAACAAATGGATTCATGAGAAGGGAAACGATCTGCGCCGACGATGCGGCCTGAAGATGTCCGACGCGGAACGGTATGTCCGCGACTAGCCCCTTTACCCGCCAGCTGTATTCACTGCTCATCTCCACATTTCAGATTCGTCGGTGACCTCGGCATCGGACCAGAGCCAAGGACGGCTCCAAATCTCAGTCCGGTCCTCTCCAAGGACATCTTCAACACCATCTAAGGACCACTTAAGGACTGTAATAATATTTTAACTATATTAATAATTTAGTTCCTTGTCTAGCACCAATTACGGACAACTGTGTTTCTATCTCGGGTGGTGATTACTTGTTCACTCACATGACTTGCCAGTCGCCTTCTTCATTGCCTTGCCAAATGTCTTTGTGATTTCAATGATTTTTCAGCACCTACTCGATTGCCCAGCATAATCACTTGAGCGCGTGTGCCACTGTATGACTTGTGCCCTGACCTTACCACAGAATACATATTTCTTCCTAGCTTCTTATGGTTCCACCGGCAATGCGGGGTTGGCCGTGATGATCTTTAGCACGGTGGTAACGAAATTGGGGTCTGATGCAACTGGCACACTTCGAGTTGGCCTTGGTTTGCGTGGGTGAGTCGGTACAGTGATACGCGCCGTATTTAAATAGTTGAACTGCCGTCAACGGGTCAAGGATATGTTAGGCTGTCGCAAAATTAATCGCCAAAACGGACCGCTTACTTCAAATTGCTATCACTCTGCTTAAACACAACTTTATTAATTGAAGTAAAAACCTTTGGAACCTATACATTTCTGCCAAGAAGAAATGAATGAATCTAATCCTTTGCAATAAAAGCTTAGATCACAGGAATTAACGAAATCAAGAAGCCACATTCAACATCGTGCCAAATTAGTGAATTGTTTCTGAAGCAGATGAGAATCAAGAGCACGGAATAGCAACAGTCAGTGGGGAAAGCTCGGGAGAATGTGGTGGGTGAGGGAGAACTTCGATACCTGAATGAGTCATTCTTCGCCGTGTGATTTGTGAGGTGTGTGGCCTTGCGTTGTCCTGCAATAGGAGCGGCCCTCCTCTACTCACCACTGGCGGCCACAATTTTTGCAACTTCTCATATATTTAGTCTAAATCGCAGGAGTAAGACTCTGTTGTAACTGGCTGACGAGGTTGCAAAAGCTGTAATGGATTACATCTTTGCAACACCACTACAAAGTGAGCATAACTTTTTAGGGCGAAGGTAGGTTTTAGGAAAGGATGTTGAAGGAAGATCCTTATCTGCCCAGACAAATCCCCGCTTCCTGTTATCTCATCTACAGTTATAACGCGGCTTATAGAAGGCTCATTTTTAAAGCGAACGAGCGGGTTGGAACAACGTGCCAGCCGCTGCTCATGAGGTACCCAATTCGACATCTTTTTCGCCTTTCCAGTTCTCGCCAAACGTCTGACCACCGTACTATGATGTACATCAAGGTCTCTTCTAACGTAGACTCCGGATTTGTATCGATGACTCTCCTCAAAACGTCATTGTCACTCGACTATCTGCGCCCGCGACCCGGTTCTCTTCGAGATCAAAATCACCAGAAGCGAAGTTTTCGAAGCAGAGCCTCACCGTTCGTTCGCGAGGATAGTCTGTTTCAAAAGCGCTGCTAAGGTTACGGGATGCCTCTGCCTCAAAATGTCCCATTTTAAATTCGTAAAGCACGATGACTCGATAATCGCGTTGGTTCATGATTATACAGAGCCCTAGAAAAGGTCGGTTAGGAAAACTAGAGCGACATACCATATGTTGTTTGAAAGAGCATGAAAAAACCTACCGAACGGTATGTGTGGCTTTCCATGAGACGGAACAATTACGGGTAAAAAATTTATTTTTTATACACATCTTGAAACGGAGTTTAATTTTGCGACAGCCTAATAAATTCATCGTAGAACTCTTGATGTGTCCTTGTTGTAGCCGTTCACCAAGATTATTGCTAACTCCTATTTGGCTCACGTTTCGGCGAACTCGCCTTCGTCAGAGCCTTGAAAACTCGAAATCATCTACAGCAGTACTAGTTCATCAACTATTAAATTTGGGTTAATGAGGTCAGCGATCAAGGTAGAGAGCTTTGCTTTTTAACCCATATAAGTTTCAGTGTGCCTTAAACGTACAAGAATCACCACGTGCACCTCATAGCGGCTTATGCGGTCAACCTTTCGACGACGGAAAGGTTGCAAGACTACCTATACATCCTTACAAAGACACAAATAGCACATCTTCACATGCACATCTAAAATTTGCACATCAACTCACCTAAGGTCATATCAGTGGGCACATGGAAATCGAAAATCACATTTCATCTCATCGTTTACTCTTCACTAACAACCGCTTCTAGACCTTTCATTACTAACTTTTTTCTCTCCAGCTTCTTCTGCCATCGAAGACACCGGACGATCCCACCTTCTATCTCTTTCTAGCGCACGCAGTTAAGTTTTTAACTTGTATTTTGACCGATTGCTTCACGCATCGGTTCATGATTCAGCTCTTTTGGAAAGGCTAGTTGAAGGAATCGCATTCCAGTTCCTGATGTAGAAGGAGAGGTGCAACACATCCAATGCGTGATGAATAGTCGAGGACAGGAAAATATGAGAGGAACAGCTCTGTTCTAGCCGGAGTCTGATGTGGAAAAATGTCCTTATGCTTGTTAGCAGAAAATTGGAGAGAAACCGGTACGCGTTCTCATATTTCTCAGCTCGAACACTGTTTTAGAATTGTGAATGAATGACACAACTTTTCAGGTAAGGTTAGCTTTTGTCGCTTCTGCAGTAGAAGGTTTTCACTTCATTGTGGGCGATTTTCACTTACATAGTATACCTGCTCATCGAAGGATCGCGAGGGTACTCTTACGTTCATCGACCTGAAGAAGGCATTCAACTCTGTCCAGGCTGAAGCGGTCATCAAAGCCCTGCTCACTTAGGGCGTCCCTACTCAGTATATCAGAGTCCTTCGAGAACTGTACACTGGATTCACGACCAAGATCTCACCATTCTACAACGACGTCGTCATCGACGTAAGGAGAGGAGTTCGGCAAGGGGATATCCCCGAAGCTCTTCAGCTTCATCTTCAAAAACGTTATGCGCGAAGTAGAATGGGGAACATAGGAGTGAAGGTCGACGGTCGCAGCTGCACCATCTTCACTTCGCTGACGACATCGTGCTCATAACGCCGTGCATCAGTCAGGTGGAGCGAATGCTGGTCGACTTCGATCGTGTATGTGGGAACGTTGGACTTTAGCTGAATCTTACGAAGACGATGTTCACGAGGAACGGGCAAGTTTCTGTTGCCCCATTCTCGCTCAACGGAACGAACATCTCCGAATGCTCCAGCTATGTGTATCTGGGTCGCGAAGTCAATATGGCCAACGACCTAGCGCCGGAGCTGAGCAGGAGGAAACGAGCGGCTTGAGGAGCTTTCAAGAGCGTCGAAGAAGTCGTGAAGAAGACGAAAAACGTCCGACTCCGTGCCCACCTATTCGACTCCACTGTTCTTCCTGCCCTAACATACGCCTCAGAGACCTGGGCTATACGAAAGCAGGATGAACACGCGATCGGCGTTGTGCAGCGTGGAATCGAGAGGACGACGCTCGGAGTGATACGACTCACGGAAGTGAGAGAAGGTTCCCAGAGTTCTGAGCTTCGTCGACGTTCGAAGATCACAAGCGCTGTCGCATTGGTTAAGTTGTCGAAAATTAGGTGGGCCGGCCACGTAATGCGCTTCGCAGACACCTGGTGGACGAGAGCCGTGACTACATGACTTCCGTAGGTTGTGGAGAAATGGATCCCCTGGGATGTGTAAAAACTAACTTCTCTGTAGCGATCTTTTAAATGTTCAGGAAGTTCGATTTTCGCATCGACTTCTTTCGGGAAATAGATGCAAAAATCGAAACCTGATCAACAGAGTCGTTAGAGAAAATATGTGACTCTTCACTCTGTGGTAAACAGAAGTAAGTCATGGTTTTATTTAAAGAAAACCGTTGTTACAACACATTAGAATAGTATAATAGTTAGAGAAAAACATACTAGTAGTTAGTACAGCCTTAGGTGAGGATACCGTAGAACATGGTAAGATTGCTGTCAGTTGTATATTACGTTAAGTAATTGTATTGCAGCAGCAGTTACTGGATCATGACGAATTCAGATTCGTTGCGTTGCGTTGCGTTGTTGTGTCCTTCTCATCTTCCCAAGGGGGGGGGGGGGGGTGGGGTCCATGCGTCCTCCTGGTCCCATTCGTCCTCGTGGGCCGAATCCTTCTGCTGGTGTTGGTGGAAGGGGACCACCGCCAAAGCCACCGAATCCTACCTGGCGCTTCACGTGGTTATGCCTCAAGCTTGGGTTATTAATTGAAGCTGAAGCTTTATATGGTAAAATTTCAAGTCTTTCGCCTCTACAAGTCGTCTTCTTCAGATAAAAACTCAATTTCATTTCGATGAAAAACGACTACATATTTGAATACTCGGCACCCCCTAAGCAGCGAAAATGCTTTTTTCTGTATAATAAACAGATCTCGACGTTTTTCAGTGGCACAACTTCTCCTCTGGACGTTGTCTCCTTCAGTTAGAAATTTATTTATTTCCGTGACAAGTCAAGCATTCAAGTACGACTGCGTGAACGATTTACATGTCACTTGAAGAAATCCTTTGACATAACAAATAACAAATCTTCTAAATATTAAGAGAGCACTAAAATTACAGTTGGCAATTAGCAACGAAATTCTATAGAGCACAGTGTCAGAGACGTCGCTTCTTCAGGCTGAAGAATATGTCATGCTCATTCTGCAAAAATACGCGTAGAATTGAATCCATTCTGGATGATTCGAAGACTGTCGTAGAAAACCTATATAAATTTTTATTTTTGAACGGTAGAACGGGTTCTCATTTAAAACTTTATAGAATGTAGTTCTATGTTCATAAAATGCTAATTTCCACAATGCCGAAGCTACACGTGGAAGAACGACTTATTAAGGGCAAGAAATGACCTAAAAAACTAGAAAAGACCAACCCCCTCCACATCTTTTGTACCAAATCTGCTCCGAAAGGTGTGAAGGGAGATGGCAGTAAATGTTCAGAGAAAAATCGAATCCCATGCTTGACCCTGGTGGTACGTGAACCGGGAATTTCGATTGGCTGCGCGCGACAGCTGGCGTCTACCTTTACAGATTCAACATCTACGTCTCGAGCTTATTCGATATAGAGTATACGGAGAGAAATTTCACGAAATTTCCCAGAAAAATTGAACGTTCACACTGTTTCCCTCTGCGTTCATGTCACGACGTGCGGATGAAAGCTTTCTTCGAAAATACATGAGTGGCTGTAGTTGGATACGCAGTTCACCAACGGGCGTGATCCATTAGGAGAATCGGAATGTGCACGTTTCAGTTTCTTGTTGTTTAGAAGCGATAAGTTCGTCCATCCCATCAGCGATGTCGCTACCCTAGGGAGTCTCGAGATGGGACACTCTTCCAGACAAGCCTAACGCTTTTGAAATAAAACTCAACGTCTTCCAAGTCAAAACGAGCTCCTTCTCCTTCGACATTAAACTATACACCCCGGTGCAAAATTACAGGTTCACCCCGGTTTGTCAATTAGTACCCGAAGAACTCGCTGCCGAGGCTCAATGATGTTACCGTTGTATTCCCTATATCGAAAACCTCTATAGAAGAGTTTTAAGCAGGTTGTCTTATCAGTGAAGGATACCGCGAACTTTTATTGAAAATTTACCGGTTGGAGACAGGTGCAAAATATAGGTTCGCTTCATAGAAAACCTCACTAATCACAAAAGTACCTACATACAAAGTAAAATTAGCACTTCGTCACATCACCTTTGTTGTAAACAACATCGGAAATTCCATTTGGCGTGCTACTGATAAGGTTATCAATAACAGCTTGCTCAACATTGGTTCATGCATGAAGTATGAGGTCCTTAAGATCAGAAAAGAAAATATTTTAAATGAAGTGGAATTTTGATGCGCCTGGCGGGTACAGACACTACTGTAGAGATCAGAGGAAGTGGAGCGAATATTCTCCAGGCGCAACTTTGGCGGTGGTTCAAGTCTCATGGTTTGGGCTGCGTTTCCTGTATACTTGTTGCCTTGGAGTCCGTCTCGGTAGGATGAACAATGAAGACTGCCAGAAATTGCTCGGAGATTACCTTCTGCCATATTTAAGAAGATTTTCTAGGCACAACCTTATTTCCCAACAAGATAGTGCATCCATACACGTATCACAGTCATCTGCAGATTGCCTTAACTCAAACAGAATTCAGCTTTTGGAGTGTCGTAGTTGTACTCCAGGGGCCGGATTCACGACTTACGTAACTTTAACGGAGAACTGTAATCTTATCAGGCGATATGGTGAGCGATAAGCCGCGTTATCTGAGCTTTTCGTTTATTCAAAGCTTTTCGCTTATTCAAAGCTCAGATATCGCGGCTTATCGCTCACCATATCGCTTGATATGCTTACAATTCTCCATTAAAGTTACGTAAGTCGTTGATGAATCCGGCCCCAGATCTAAACCCGATAGAGAACTTGTAAGGCATTCTCGTACACAAAATGTACAAAGATGGAACAAACTACACTTCGGTTTCTGATCTGAAGAACGCCATACTTGATGAATGGACAAATGTGAACAAACTGCTATTGATAACCTTATCAGTAGCATGCCAAATAGAATTTTCGATTTGTTTACAACAAAGGTTATGTGACGAACTACTAATCTTTGTCACATAACCTTGTACACATAGTACTTTGTCTGTAGATGCTTCTGCAATTAATCAGGTTTTTTTGAGGTGAATTTATATTTTGCACCGGACTTCTTCTTCTTCTTCTTCTTCTTCTTCTTCAGCGTTTGCCCGCTTTGTCGCGGGATCCGCTCTTCTGGTGTTACGACGCCACCTTTCCCGATCCTGCGCTTGATCAGGGTGGGCACCAGCTATTTTCATGTCCTTGTGTAACGTATAGGACCAACGCTGCTTCGGGCGTTCTCTAGGCCGCTTTGCAGATACTTCCAACTCAAGGCCTATCTTGCGGACGCTGCCTTCTTCCCCACGCAGAACGTGGCCGTACCATCGTAAGCGAGCTTCGCGCATCTTGTCAGTTATCGGCGCGACACCGAACTTCTGCCGAATGTCATCATTTCTGATGCGGTCCGTGCGGGTGACTCCAGCCGTCCAGCGCAGCATCTTCGTCTCCATGACGCTGAGGCGCGTTTCAATTTCCTTAGGCCTCTGTTATACTCCCGCGGGAGCATCCGCGGAACGTTCGCGGACCAATGGTGCACGGCGGAGGCGGGCGTGGCGAGGCGCGGCGATTGGCCAGGTGAGGAGTCTCGGCGCGATTCCCGCCCTTCCGCGGATGCTCCCGCGGGAGTATAACTCAGGCCTTAGTCGCAGGCCAACACTCAGCGCCGTACATCGCTACTGGCCGCACGACGGCTCTGTAAATCTTCGACTTCACGGATCTTCCTATCGTAGAGCACGCCAGTCAGCGAACGCCACTTGGACGCGTGAGTTCGCTTCAACCATCAGACCGCCGTCAGACGCTATTGCTGATCCCAGGTATTTAAACACCGAAGTGCGTGCAAGTTCAGTACCGTCAATCTTAATGGAGCCGGACTCGTTCACGTCAGTCGTTAGGTACTCGGTCTTCTTGACGTTCAGTTTGAGTCCGAACCTCGCCATACGGTCGCACCAAGCTTGCACCTACCGCTCGAGATCGTCTTTGTCTTCGCAAGCGAGCATCACGTCATCAGCATAAAGCAGCGTCCATGGAACAGGCTGCTGAAGATCTCGCGTAATGGCATCCATGACGACAACAAAGAGGAGTGGAGAAAGCGCAGAACCATGGTGTACCCCAACAGAGATGGGAAACTCCATTGAGGTTCCAGCTGCTGCTTGCACTCTACTCTTTGGGCAAGAGTAGAGCATCCGCACCTATTTCACCTATTTTGCACCGGACTTCATTCGGTGAATTTTCAATAAAAGTTCGTGGTACCCTGCGCTGATAAAATAACCTGCTTAGAACTCTTCTATATACTTACTTCGATACTTTGATGGTCCTTTTGTCGGCTGGAGGTCTTCTCAGCGGGGACCACAACTCTTCCAGACCGCTCGATCTCTGGCTGCTTGCATCCAGTGAGGCAGACTCCGCTCTCTGAAAGATCTTGAGAATGAGTCTGCCCATCGCGTTGGCGGTCGTCCCAGTGGTCTCTTATGGTCTCTCGGGAGCCATTCTGTGACACGGAGACTCCATCTATCGTCCTTTCGTCGAAGCAGGTGTCCGGCCCAGCGATATTTGGACTTCTTCATGTACTGCAGCGGGTCTGCTAATTGCGACTTCTCCCGTAGCTCCGAGCTTCATAGGCCTTCTTGCCATTGCTGACGAAGGCTTGTCCTTAGAAGACATCTCTCCAGTGCACGATGCGTAGTTTGCATCGCTCTGGCGATTGTCTTGTTGTCGGGCCAGGTTTCCGTCGCGTAACACATCGCAGGCAGTACAGAGGCGTTGAATATCGAGGCCCTGAGGCCGGGATCCTTGACCTGATCGGTGACTTCGCGAATCGAACTGAAGGCTGCCCATGCTGCGCGTCTCCTGCGGGCGATTTCAGGAGCGAGATCGTTTCCATGTTCTCTCTCTATATAGGTATTCGATAGTGACGAATACGACGGCAACATCATTGAGCCTCGGCAGCGGGTTCTTCGGGTATTAATGGACAGATCGGGGGGGGGGGGGGTGAACCTATAATTTTGCACCGGGGTGTAGATTCTCCAAAATGGTCAGAATAATTTTTTGTTCAAAGAAAATTTTAATATGACATTCTTTGAGGTTTTAGTTTACCTGCCCATTGTTCGTTGTTTGAAATTCTATAAAATTCCCTTTTTTAAGGAAAAACAATGTTTTAGAACTTTTTTAAAGAGTAGGAAGGCAGCGTTTTTAGTGCTAAAAGAATAGATCGCGCCAATTCCTCCCTTTTTTACTGATAGGTAGCAAGACTTCTTTTTACATGAAGTTCACACCTGGAAACGATGCAGCAAAAACAATTGTAATGAACAAACATATCCTCATTTCGATGCTTAATTTAAGCAGCACGTACGCTACCAGTCAAATAAAAATCGCGACGAGCTTTTAGAATACACTGTGCGATGTCGTATTTTAATGCACCGAATGAGTGCCGTCTTGTGGCGCCTTAAAACAAAAGTTAATTCATAACTTTTCAAAAAATAAAATTTTATAAAGTTAAGAGCTCATATGAAAGCGAAGGAGAATATAAATTTTCTGACGATTTTCTGACTTATGTAGTGTGGGGATTGCGCCACACACTCGTCTGAATTTTTGCATTCTATTAGGGGGGAGGCAAAAGTAATGAGACACCCCATGCCGTGTCCATATATCTCGTGGCTGGAGTCTGGTTTCGTGCTTATCGTATTTGTATGTTGGTCTGCTACTTACTGAAGCCCATCTGAGAAGTTACCACTTCCGCCATTACCAGAAGCATGCCAAAACCCCAGTCTGTCTCATGCCGAAACCCCCGTCAGACGAGTCGACCGACCTGTGTTGCGCAAATCTCGCCCAATTCCCAACCCCGAGCAGCCTGGGCTCAATATTCACGCAAGATGAGAAGTACGTCTTCTGCCTTAACCCTGCCAAGCAGCGAGTCTGGGTGAGGCCTGTTGACCTGTGTTACCGACCTTCGTTCGGCGAGTTGTTCACGGCGAGAAGCACCATTGGAGCTTCTGGGTCTGCGCCCATGGATCGGTTTACCGGAAGCTGTTTCCCACGAGCACTACGATGAACTACGAGACTATGGTGAACGAAATAGAAGAGATGGGCCGGCGACTCGCTCTTATTCATTCGCAGCGCTTCAAGAAGGTTCTCCTCTTCGACAACGCCGCACCCCATCGGGAACAAGTAAGCACGGATAAGCTTGGCCAGCTGGGCTACGTTCACATGCCTCACCCACCGTATTCGCTGGACATCTCTTCATGCGACTACCACTACTTCTTGAGCCTACAGGACTTCCTTGTCGGAAAGGACACAAGAACCCAAGCAGTCCTTGACAACATATCGAGCAGTTGATTAACACCAGGCTCAATCAGTGCTGGAAGGATGGGATCAGGAAGTTGGCTAAGCGATGGCAGCAAGGTCATTGCTCTTAATGACAAATACATTCCTCAGCATCATTGTAATTGAGTTATAAAGAGATTAAGATTTTTTTAATTCGTCTCATTACTTTTGCCTCCCCCCCCCCCTAACACACTCGATTCGTTCTGTTTCGCTTGAGCACTTGTCAAAATTTTTCCATAAAGCGGCCGTATCAATTGATTAGTGCTTTTTTTTTAAGCGTAGAACTTAAAAACGCTACCGACTACGGTAAAATGCAAAAAATGGCAAAATTGCAGGTATTGTTTGAAAGATTTCAAAATTGGTGCTCGATGAAGCTTTAGAAGCCTTTCAGACTCATATGAAAGCGCTCTAGAACAAAAATTCCATGAAGTGCAAAAGATCAGGACTGTTCCATGAACCCGTCTGAAGTCTTACGTCTCAGACTTGATTGTTTGTTCATGGTCTGAACTAAAACTTTTGGCAGAGTACGTGGCATCCTAAAAAACATAAGCGCTATATGAAATGCCAAAGCATTACTGCTAGTAATGGTTGTAGAGATGTATAGGATTCACAAGAAGTTGTGCACTGTCAAGTCCTAAAGGTTAAAATAAGCACAGCACATGGTAATGTGGTCATTTAATAAAAGGTCGTAACAAGCATTAGACATATCTATGAAGAATTCAATGAAGATATGAATTTTACTTTGAATTGACTTTCACACTATTTCCGTTTAGGCTTTTGTATTCCCGTTTCCGATCATTCTACGCTTTTTCTTTCCGTGTTCCATGTTCCACTTTTCTCGAAGAAGTTTCCCGACATTCCTTTGAGATATGCTTTGTTGAAAAACGCTTTGCTTATTTTTGGATATGCACCGTTCGATTTCGTGTTAGCAGCATGATATTTCCGTCGCATCTGCAATGTGAGCCTTGCTTCTTTCATCACTCCTCCCTTCCGCGATGATGACAGAGTTGGCAGCTATCATTTTACCCCGCTCTTCTCCCTTTTCTTCCTTTTTTCGCGAGTATCGTACGCGATTCCGTAACCATCTGATTTGTGAATCATCCTTCGTTTCGCCTCCTCGTCAGCTCGCATTCTATGCACTACGTTTCAGGATGCAGTACCTGCTGGCCTTTCTGGGCGTACTGCTCGCCTATGTCAATGCTGACCTGTACTCCTCGATCGCCGACATGCAGAGCTTGGTCGATTCACAGAGATCGATCCCGGATATTCTCTACCGATACATCGAAACTGAACGACGTCGACTGGACCAGCTTATGGAGTACGGTAGCGTTTTGTGTACGACGAAGGGAGGGGCTGGATCTGAAGTCTTTTCTTTAGATTAGCCGAAAAGTACGACACCCAGAACGAGAAGGATACGGCCGAAATCAACGACATTTCGAACCCTCTCACTGCCTTTCTGCTCATCAAAAGGAAGGTTCGTGCTCATCGTCGAGCTTAATGTTTAGGGTACAGCTGTATGTAGTTATAAGCTAGACGCTTCCAGATGTATGACTGGAACACGATCAAGCAAAAAATGCTACTGAACAATGCCGACTCGTTCGTTCCGGCCGAATATGGTGTCCGTTTTCCGACTGAGGTTAGTTTTTAGCTATGTAACTTTCATATAATAATACTGAAAGGTTCCGCTCCACCTAGGTAACAGCTAGTACGACACCTATGATAATATCGCCGTAAGAAATCTGCTCTGATCATACACAGTTATTTGCGTGATTTGTGCAGTAAAACATTCGCATTTTTACCCATTTTCTCCTTTTTCGCAAATCCTGCATTCCTTTTTCGTTTTCTTCTTCTTTCTTCACTTGCTTTGCTTATTCTCCCCGTTTTCAAGAGGCAGTTTATATCATTTTTACGCTATATATAAAGCTAGACATTTAGGAATACTTTTCACGTCAATTTTTTGGACAAATTCCACGCCAAATTGGACGCTGTTCAAAACAGACTAGAGGCCACTAAAGCCAAAATGAACGTCTTCCAAATCGAAGAGAGCTTCTTACAGGTTAAACTACAGACACTGCAAGATGGGTAGAATAATTTCTCCAAACAAACAGAAATCTTGCTATCAACCAAATAAAAATTGCAACGGCAAGCACGAGGACATGGCGCAATCTCTTTTTGGCACTAAAAAATGCTTGTCTTCTTGCTGTTCAACTATTATTCTTCCTTAAAAAATGTGAATTTTATAGAATTTCAAACAAACTAAACACAACAAACGAATTTGCGTTCGCTTTGGGAGCTGAATTGAAACACCAATGAAAGTCGTACTGAATTTTCTTCGAACAAAAATTATCTTAACCTTTTTAAAGGGACTCTAGTTTAGTGTGGAAGAATCATGTTCCTATTTGGGTGATGTCCAGTTTAATTTCAAAAGCGTTAAGCTTGTTCAGAGTAGTGTTCAATTTGACGTGGAAATTGTATACTTTGTTCTTCCTTTCTCCTCCTTTCCTTCCTGATTTGAATTGGGAAAATGAACCACTAAAATTAACCATTGAAATTAAAATATATAAATATTTAGTTGCTCGGTTCTTATAGGGAGTCGGGTCCATGCGCCTATAAGGAGCTGCAGGATGTGACCCAGCTACCGCGCCTGTGCCAAAATTGACCACGTCCTGGAGTTCCTTCCCTTGATTAATCTGTGCCCTCCGCCGCTACAAACCAACCGTCTGCTGTGCGCGCACCGGCCTGCTTCCTCTTATTTACCAGTTTTTTTTTCATATCCCACTGTGTTACTACATACTAATTGCTGTTCTTCAACTGTGAAACCCTTCACTTATCCTTTATCCTATCAATGCTATTGGAGAAGTCCTGCTTTAGGAGGACTTGGCCGGAGCTGCAATAGGATTGCTCCGACTTCAGGACACGTACCGATTGGACACTAAGGATCTTGCGAACGGCCGCATTTTAGAGCTCCAAAGCAACTACACTTTCAATGGTGAGAATTGATTTTTAGAGGGTACATCTGTAAAATAAGGACAAAGATAAAAGACCGTAAATCAAGCCCTATTCGGATGCGCCACGCACTCACCTTCTACGGTATGTCGTGGGGCTTTTTGTATGCGTATTTAGCCTATAAAAAGAGCTGAGATGGGCATCCGAAGGACGAGTTAGTGTTTGTTTTGTTCTTCCCAGACAAGCCCTACTCAAAGTCACCAACTGCTGGAGGAAAAAAAGATTGGTGGGCCTAGCGGAACCCTAACCAAGGGCCGCGATTCGTGGGGTAAGTGGTAGCCAGCGGCTCCTCTTATTGCGCTGTCATGCTACCAAAATAGTTCCTATTCCTAATAGCTCGGTGCTGCACTTCCGGAATCATTTGTTGCTTATCGATTCTCGAATTGCCTGAATTTCATTGATAATAAACTTATTAGCAATCTTCCTAAAGCCAATCAGAGAGATTTTAAAAAACTCGAAATTTTTGCACTTTTGGAGCACAAAAAACCATCAACGACATTAGCCAAGCCTCTTAGTAAGCTCTGCAAATCATCACTCTAGCTGTTATGTTTCAGCTGGAGACTGCTTCGAAATAGCGAAAGCGGCGTACAACGACGGCGATTACTACCATACGATTATGTGGGCGGAGGAAGCGAAGTTGCGCCTTGAGGAGGAAGAAGAGCCCACTGCGAAGCTGACACAGGTATCGCGGTACTATAGTGTTGTGATAGTTTATCAGCTTCGGTGAGATATCGTCTTCAGATTCTTGAATACCTATC